>BMAO01031267.1:0-75161 GCA_019973975.1 Trichonephila clavata
TCTGGAGAACCATAGCTCATAAGTGACAGGCTATTATTTTGAGAATTTAGCTTCACTTAACGTACTGTTTTGTTGGAGGTCATGGATGTTGAATTTAAAAAGAATGTGAATTTTTCCTGGTGGTGTGGAAGCTAGGGACAGTGAGGTCTCCATTCATGTGTTGTGTTCTTGTTATTTGGTTCTGAAGAACAAACAAAGAAATCCATTCATTCGGATTTTAGAGCTATTCAAACCAGACTAATTGACTTATGGTTTCATTTTTAATAATGTTATTTGTAGTTTTATTAATATGTAGAAATTTTTATTCAAGCAAGTTAAGATAATCCATTTTTCTGTAAAATTTCATGGAAATATATGGCCTATAAATACAAATATATGGCATAGTAGTTGTTGTGAGGTATTACTTTTAGAAGGGACATGAGAAAGATTAAAAACGTTTTAATTTATAAAAGATATTTCTGTCTTGTGAAAATCGAAGATAAATTCTTTAATTTTGTCCCGGGTAATTAAATAATACATGTTTATGATTTTATGATGGATCTATTTTATCTATTTTTCGACATGATATAACCTTAACTTTAAATTTAATTTCCTCGTACAAACAAATATAATAGACATCTTGATTAAAATAAAACAATCTTCCAAAGACATGTTATTATCCGAATTGTGATGTTAGAAAAATTTTACAGTAAAGAAAACTTTATTTGAAATATCCCTTTAGAATAATCATTAGAGGCGATATATTTATTTGAATGAATTGCTTGAGGAGGTTGGGCACAAAATTGAAGCTCGGAAAAATGAACTTTGTCTTGTTCTATCTAAAATTCTAAACAAATTTTAACATCTTTCTATAATTACCTTCTAATTTAAAATTTTTAAATATTGCTAAAATTTAATATGTTTTATCATTTTATAGGAAAACAGAATCTCATAAATTATATAATGCAACTAGGAAAGTATTTTGCATACACTATTCTGAAACTAATCTATACGCAAAATATGTTCTCTTGTAATGTCAAACAAATAGGGATATTCAGTTGGTGAGACCAGAAAATGTAAAAGAATTTTCGGGAAGCACGAACTAGAAATAAGTTGTTGTTGAATATTGTATGAGTTAGATATTCTCACTAAAACACAAACTTCAGTACATTTTCATAATATCCAAATAAAATACAAAGTCTGAACCAAACGATTTATATTTCTTTAGTTGCCATCTGCTATAAAAATCTAAAATGAATATACAAAGAAAGTTATTAATAAATATCGTTATGTACACTTGTTTCTACGAGAAAATTAAAATACGGTCTCTATTAATAAATGTAAATTTTAATTTAAATATTAATCAATCTGTAATTATCATTTATGATTCTTTCTTAAAGAATTCATTATTTTACAACCTATCTGACAACTTTAGAATTAAACCAAATTAGTAAAAGAATATTACCCAACATCTTTCTTATGTACATTCTGTTATTTTAAAATAAATTGCTGTATGACAATACGTAACTGCACGCATGATTCTCAGTAGAACGATGATTTAAAATTAACTGTTCTTACAGAATACAGAGATGACGCCAGAAAAGGACAGTTATTTATGAAGCGTATTCATTAAACATTGTCAACATCTCTGTTTAATTTCACAGCTCATAATTTTCCTAGAATCGTCAATTTTTCATCATCAAATCGACCTATAAATTCTAGTTCTATTCCATTGAAAGAAAGAAAGGAAAAATGTGTGGTTGGAAGACGTCACTGTTGACTGATGCAGGCTGCAAGCAGAGTTCCCTCTCCTGAGGGTTCGAATCTCTTTCATGGTCAGAGGAACACCCTCTTATTAATTTTTATCCTGATGCTCCACAACAGGAGGAACAAGAAGTCAGTTCTGTCGTAATGACGAATGTAATGTTATTGACGCTGTTATTTGGCAAAAGCATCCTTGAATGGTTTGTTTGGACACAAGCGATGGCTTTGAGGTCTTTTTAAATTACTACTGGCAATCCTGAGACACGGTGGCGTTCCCAGGATTTGATTTTGATGTACGCTTTGATTTCACTCCAGCAGAACGAAGGCTTTACGGAAAATGAATTCGGTGCCACATATCGCTATTCTCTTTTAACTTCATGGTGTGTTTCCTAAAAATGATCTGGAAATTAAATGTTAGACGGTTTATTGAGCAAGAACTATCACACCTTAAATTTCAAAGAAAGGATATGCATCATGCTCTAAAGAACAAATAACGTGCTGCAAATGCAAACATTCCAGAAGATTATAGAAACTGTACTTGATTTCATCATGAATTCCATAAAGAATTAAAATTGAAAAGTATATGATTTTATCTACATAAAAACAATTTAAAATCGTAAACTCCAAATTACGTACTTTTCAGTTTCAACGGCATCTATTACTTGTGGACGTTTGACTCTTTGAGGCCCTGGGCCCTTGCGAAACAAGATCCGCTTGAGATCTTTAAAAGTATCTTGAAATTAAATGTTAGACGGTTTATTGAGCAAGAACTATCACACCTTAAATTTCAAAGAAAGGGTAATTGCTCCAATGTGAAAGAACAATAACGTGCTAAAATGTAAAATGATCAAGATTATAGAAACTGTACTTTGATTTCATCATAGTCTCATAAAGAACAAAATTGAAAAGTGCACATATGATTTATTCACATAAAACAATTTAAAACTATCGTTAACTCCAAAATTGATGTACTTTCCATAGTTTCAACGTGGTGCACTATTACCACAGGCTTTAAGACTCTTGAGGCCCTGGGCCCTATGGAACAGGAAGATCTCACTTGAGATCTTTTAAAAGTATCTGGAATTAAATGTTGGGGATTTGCCTATTGAGCAAGAACTATCACACCTTTCCACTTGCAAAGAAAGGATATGCATCATGCTCTAATGAAAAGAACACAATGTACAAAATGTAAAATGATCAAGATTATTATAGAAACTGTACTTTGATTTCATCATAGTCTCATAAAAGAATTAAAATTAAAAGTGCACAAGGTTGATTTTCCACATAAACAATTTAAAAATCAAATCATAAAATTGATGTGCACTTTTCATGCCTACCCAGGCACCATACTACCAGGACGTTTTAATTCTTGAGGCCCTGCGTAGAACAGAAGATCTCACTGAGATCTTTAAAAGTAGACACATACATGCGTCAAATGCTCTGTTCGAAATTGGTCATTTGAAACAAATGTACAACTCGTAATCTTAAACCTAGGCAAACAAAACTGCCTGACTGAAGGCTGCATTTCGACCAAAGGAGTTGAATGCATTGTTTATAATATTAGGTCATAGGTCAGATACACAACGGTCAATACATAATACAGTCTACAACATTTGCCAGCTGACATGGCATGAAATTATCTGTTCTTCTGATATGTGGGAATAATATTTATATTTTAAAATTTTCCACTCATTATTGACAGAGCTGAGAACGAAACGGGACCTCCTCGAGGGCGAGAGACTTGGCCCGCCTAGCTTCGGCCCATGCCTTAAGACGTCCCTGACTATTACTGGAATCACAGCGTGACTCATATAGCATTTATTTTATAATTGTTTTTGACAACATACTGTACAATTCCTGTATATAGTGGCAGTTTTGCTTGTATTTAGATGTTAGCAGTACGGTTTGTATCAGTGGATCACGATTTGTGAAACAATTAGCCTGAGGCCAGAAGCCGACAAGTCCTCAATTTGGTATTTATTCCCCACTGAAGGTGAAGAAAGGCTGATAATCGCGCGTACTGAGGCCGGCATTTCTTCTAACCATGGAACTAAACCCTAGTATTTCTAAAGAAATGCCGCATGGATGCACAAGAACTATCGATGCTTTGGGTTCTACGTTGACTGATGCAAGTCATGAGGTGATAGACAGTTGTCTTCGTCACCATAGCCACCATAGTGTCTGTTAACGTCGCACGTAAAGAAACACAAAGCACATGGTGATTTGATAGGACTCAAATATTAGACTGAAAGCCCAATACTCTGGTTCGGTATTTTTATATCTTAATACCGAGGTACCGGTTTTAATACCGGTAGTAGAAATTTTAGAAAAAGAAAGAAAATATAAGGGTGTTTCTTCTTTTTTATTTGCCAATTTTATTAGAGAGTGTAAATATCACACAAAATAATTTGTAATAAATTATAACAGTACATAAAGAGTCACAAAAAAGTGTAAATATCACTATTCAGTCTGTGTTACTATCACAAATTTTTGAAATGTGATCTTAAAAAACATAATGTATCAAGTGTACTGTATGACATACAATGTGAATAACAAACTCGGCAATTTAAACAAGATATCAATCATTGACATGGCCAAGTAATTTTAGCGCGTTTTTCACATGTTGTATTTTACAATAATGCAACTAATGAACTTTTTACTAACAGAAAGTAGTGTGTGTACTGTACCACTCCTCTAAATGTACTACTATTGAGCTAAAAAGAAATAATGACATAAATCTGTATCAGCACTATAAAAAAGCAAAAACTAGCGAAATTCAGGAAAATTTGTAGGGAAATTCCCGAAAACTATAGGAAAATTTAAATATGATTCGGCTCATCTAGGGCACAAATGCGACCAAATGACGAAAACCCGAGGTCAATTGGTTACTTATTGGCTGAGAAAAAGGTACGACAAAATATGGAACGAAGACGAAGACGAAATGTGCGTCCTAATAGCGCTTTTGTTCCACTACGTGAAAAACGCGCTAAAAATACTGAAATATCACGCACTTTCTTCACAATAACAACCTTGTTTTCACGGATACGAATATCAGACTATGAATCCTAAGAGTGTGCAGTATCGCTCTGAGCTGTAATCGGATAGTTTTGGCCTGCCTCCTTGGATGATTCACATATTTTATAACTTCTCTTGATTGTACGATACAACTTTATATTCGCAGTCTAACTAATTTCCCCCGATTGAGAGACATAAAAAAAAACGTATATTATTCTGCTGTGTGTGTTGGCTATCCTTAAACATATAGTGGAGACAGTTAAACAAGTTCTGGTAAATGCCGAAAAAATGGTATTTAAACTTGTGAATACCGGTATTGCAAAGCTATACAAATGGCTCAAAATACCGGTATTCGGTATACCGGTATTGCAACCCCTACTGAGGGACCTCGTAATTTTGTACCTCGGTCAAGTGTCGAGGATGACACCTGATGCGGCACACCCTCTCCAAACTACCACACCAACAGGATGGTAGAATAGTATAAAAGTAGTTAAAAATGAATCAAATACTGAACAGAACAAAATATTCCTGTATTGCATAGGTAAAACTATGATTTTTTTGAGCTTTTGTAGGGTACCTTGAAAAAAAAAACAATTTTAAAACTTTGACATTTTATATCTCCAAATGCGTATTCCTGTAAAAGTATCTGATATGATGCAGATTAAACTCATCAGCGATATACATTCTAATAACTTCAAATTCCCACTTTTTTCTTCGGTTTATTGAACAATTTAGTTGCTCGTATATCTTTTCGTTGCATGAACTAATCGAATAAATTCATAACGATTCATAAAATTTTCTTCTGCCCTCATGCTTATTTATCTTTTGCTGTTAAAATAGCGATTTTAACGAGATAAAAAATATTCACATAAAAATTAATAATACATGTCAAATGCCTTGAGTTTTTATATATAAATAAAAGTACAGAAAAGGATCAGAGGAATATCGAATCAAAACAAAAATGCATTTTCAAAACTATAACAAAAACTCCCTTTTGTCTCAAGATACTCAAAGCAAAACCTTTCAAAAGAAAAGGTCTCTAGATAATTTTGATTTTGCTGTCAGTTGGTTGGCTTTTTCATTAATCCAATACGAAATCTCGAATGAATCAAATTAACGAAGGAATCAGATATATTTTACATCATATTTTTTTAAAATTAAAATATGGAGATAATCGTATTGGATGTGTTTTCGGTTATCTACTTTTATACGGCACAAAGATCTCCAAATGCAGCCAATAAGCTTTGTAATTTTCAGTAATGGCCAGATTACGAGGTTGACACTTCGGTTTCCTCATACAAGCTTTTCTAACGGGAGATTTATGAGTTACGATAAACTTAGCATGCATCACCTCCTTCACAGAACAAATCATTAGAGAAATCGACTCAACTAAAGTATCGCTAACTACCAGCTGATATCAAGACCACTCTGGTGAGTGACTGAATATTAACGTCGCACTGTTCAGCTACACGAGGGCTTTCGGCGAAAGACCTCGTAATTTTGAACCATGGTCAAGTGACGAGGACGACACCTGAGCTGGCACCCCTCTCCTAACTACCACACCACACCAATGAGAGGACGTTTGAGCTCTTGACAGATTTAACGTGCATCGTCCCCTATACGGAGAGTCTTTAGTGGTACTGGGCTCGAACTTGTGACAAGCCAGCTACGATCCGATACCTTGACCACTAGGCTATCGCGGCCCCACGAGTTCGTTACCTTGGCCACTAGGCTACCGCGGCTACGAGATCATTCTGGTACTACAGCCTTAGAGATAAAGAGTTATTCTAGATTAGGGGTACTCAACCTTTTTCCTTTGGGGCCGTATACACATGACGGGTATTTCACGCGGGCCACATACACATGACAGGCGTTTCCCGAGGGCCGCAACATGTGAATATTGGAACAAACACACCATAAAACCAGCGCAACATTGGATAAAGCAAAATTGACCAAAATATTTAAACTCATATATTTTTAGTTTTATTTTAATACCATATTAACTTTTTGATCAAACACACACATAAAAATATGTATTTTTATGCATTTTGTACTGATTTAGGGGATAATTTCTATTTCCTTTCATCTATGACCAAGCCTCTTGCCTACATTCTACTATTAAAAAAACAACAAATTAATAGCAAAATTGATATTTTTATTGCTTGATTGATAGAATTTCCCACTAAATTTTTAGAAAATTGTTCTCCACTAATTGGTTGACCACAGTAGCCAAGTGGTCAAGGTATCGGACTCGTGGCTGGTATGAGTTCGAGCCCAGTACCAATGAGGACCCACCGTGTAGGGGGGGGAGATGCTCATTAAATCTGTCAAGAGATCAAACGTCCTCCCATTGGTGTGGTGTGGTAGTTAGGAGAGGGGTGCCAGCTCAGGTGTCGTCTTCGTCACTTGACCATGGTTCAAAATTACGAGGTCCGTCGTCAAAAGCCCTCGTGTAGCTGAACAGTGCGACGTTAATATTCTCTCATTCACTCTCCAGTAATTGAAGTGCAATGGACCCTGATTGGGCCACTCAGAAAAGGCCGGCGGGTCACATGTGGCCCGCGGGCTGTAGGTTGAGTATCACTGTTATAGATAAAATTTTTTTGTGTTTTAAAGACCCTGATTCCTGATTGGTTAGTGACCATAGTTATCTAGTGGTCATGGTCACAAACTCGTGGCTCCGTTGTCAAATCATGGATTCCAGTCCTGATGTCGATAAAGATCCGCAATATAGAGAGATGGTACACATTAAATTTGTCGAGTATGGGAACTAGAGTCGAGGGCCAGCACAGGTGTTGGGGTGTCAAAATTAAGAGATTTGCCACGAATAGGGCGACGTCCAATAAGCACTCACTCACCCGAGTGGTTATGGTCATGAATTTGAGACCATCCTTTTTTCCGTTGAATCGTGGGTTCGAGTCCTAAAGCCATTAAAGTCCTGTGGTGTAGAGTGGTTATGCAATTTTAGTTTGTTTGGGCTTTAGTTCTCATATGTGGAAGTTATGAGAGTGGGGTGTCAGCTCAGGTGTCATCCACATCACTAGACCGTAATTCAAAATTATGAGGTCCTTTTCCAGTAACCCTCGTGTTTCTTTAGAGTAATCTATCAATCAACTAATTGAATTAAAATCGATTGAAATATAAGAGAGAGGTTTATTTATTCTAATATTTAATTCAAAATAACCGAATATTTTAAATTCCGCTTTGGAATGATATTTTAATAGCGCATTTTTTGAGTTTCCAGCCTGATCTGGAGAGTCTTAGAAGATGAGAACAGTAGTTTGTTATTAAATATAGACCCTGATTTTAAACTTAGCTCTGAAAATTCGACATCACAGGACAGACGATGTGGGTTGAGAAATTAAAATAAAATCTGGCAATTGAACAAAAAGTCATAATGGAATAGGTTTGAGTCAATAGAGTGTTTTCCAGTTGCCAATTTTTTTTCATAAAGATCCAGATTTATGTCTGGGCTCTAAAGATAGGGTTAATCCTACTCAAAAGCTGAGAGTTGTGTTGAAAAAGAATATGGATGACTTTTAGTATGACTTAGGATGATGCCATTAGATACATGCCTGTTGCGATTGCGTAAGAAAGGTTTTTTTCTTTTCTATAATTCTTCTTTTACGTAGGTTAACTTTGGGCATTTTTTTTATAACGTTATCATTGCCTAAGAAAAGCTATGGATTTTCCATGTTACACTTGCGTATGAAGAGATTCTTGGCTAAATCTGTTGTACGGTGTTCGGGTTTTAAAAGATTTTTAAAATCATTCTTAAAGTTCTCAGTTTGCGAAGCAAACATTGCAAAGCGAAACAGATGTAATTTATACATACATTCGATTTATGTATTGGATTAGTTTTTGTATTCAGAAATAAGGGATGTAAAATAAGATTAAATAAACCAGAAGTTTAGAATAGTTTTTCTCCGTATATAAATCGAGAACTTTTGGAATTTTTTAAATTGAAAGTAAGGTGGTCGGCTTTATATACAGATCTGGTAATCTCACAAAAAGGTCCTTAAATAAAAACCATTTTTTAAAAAAAATTTTCCGCTAACTATGCGTAAGTAATTTTAATTTTTTAACTCGTTGGTTTTTTTTGTATGGAACTCATTCTAAAAAAAAAAAATTACATAAACCCTTTAAAGTCGGTGTCAGAATTAGTTTCCGAATAGTTCATAAAATTTATATTTGCTGATTAGGATGTCTGAATGCATATGACTATCATGTACCGAGTTTTTTCTCAGGGGCATGAAACATAGGTCGAAGATCACGTGTCATATACGAATTTCTCTTATTTTTTCAAATAAGCAAAAAATAGTGCACAAAGTAACATTAACCCAGATATTGCACAAGATAAATCTTTTAAAAAATGAGTTAGCTTCTGATAGGATGTTATATAATGTAAAATGCTAACGCCTTTATTTTTATATAATAATCTGATTGAAAAATATTCTACCTATTTTACCTCTTAGCAACATGGTTAAAAATTACAGGAGCTTTTTTTCTTTCATTTCACATTACGTAAAAGTTTAGAATTTTGGGCAAATTTTTGAAGAAAAAAGGCCCTTTCTCGGCTTATACACTGATTGGCTTATTCGGAAATATTTTGAGGAATTAATTTTCTCAAAATAAATTAAAACTCCCATGTACCTTCGAAATGTGAGGTTAATAAATAATTACAGCCATCAAATAAATTTACTTGGCAGGCCTTAAGAAAGAATTCATGCATTAACACTGTCGTAAATGGGATTTTTAAAACTTGTGATATTAAATTTGTGAAGGGATTTAACATGAAACATGTTAATACTTTCCGTCACTAACTAGAAATGTTCAATTAATGAATTTCGATTCCAAAAATTCTTTTAATCATCTGCGTTATTCATTACAACGAAACAGAACAACAAAATTTATTTTGTATGAAATTTGCATGCCACAGCGACAACAAAAAACAGAATTAGAGTTCAAAAAACCTATATTACCTCATTCCTGACATTTTTAAAATTTAAATGTATGCAAATGCTACTGCTTTTAGTTGCTCTGTGGGGAGGACACAATCATCAACCCTGCCGCGAATAAATGTGATTTTAAAGGAATGTCATGCATAAGAATCCACCGAGGAGGTATCCGGAGTCAAAATAAGGTTGTTCACTCCTCTTAACCTTAACGAAAAACCGCAGAAAATCGTGGTGTCATTCATATTGAAATTTAATTGAATAATTTTTTTTTCGATCGAGTTTTTGATAGATAACGCAACACTTTATTTACAAGTTTTGCTCAACTTCAAAACTTGTTTTTCTCTCCCCTGGAAAATGAATATTCTATTTTTTATAATATTGTATTTAAAATCTGTAGGGGTTTCAAATTTCGCATGTGTTTCCATGGCCGATTCTAGAAGGTGTGTAGCGCGTGCGCCTCATACGTGCGGCCAAGACAATTGTTATAACAATTTATATAGTTCTAACAATTAAGCAAAATTTTTTAAGAATTTCGTAAGATGAAACTCTTATATTAAATCAAATAAATATGCTATATTTTAAAAAGTTATCGAAAAATCAAAATAAGACCCAATTACTCAATAGCATAGCATACTTTAAGAAAAATAGAACGTTAGTGCACAGTGTGCAAGTCCCCATTGTCCTATAATGTTTACTCATTACTCACATCCTTCATATGATAGCAAAATTCCTAGCAGAACCGGGGCAATACCGCAGTAGAAAAGGTTTTCTTGTGACACTGGGTAGTCGATGCTTAGCGAAGGCATCTCAAAAATGATTTTTGCGAAAGTTGCTTTACGAAAATATCTAATGTGGGGTTAATATTACTTAAGGGGGTTCATCCATGTAAAGGCCTGTTTTTTTAACCATTTTTAGAGAATTTTTTTTGACGCCCAGTTAAAAGATAGAACTTTTAAGTTTTTTTTATCATTTATTTATATATGTATTTTAAGAGTATGTATATAAATGTTTAGCCAAAAATATCCAATAGAACGTGAGTTATAGAGCTCTGAATACTCCCTCCTCGACGCTCACTTCCTCCACGATTCCAGGTAATTGGCTTATCTGAAATAAAAAAAATAACAACGTTTTAACCTATAAACTTAAATGCACAGAATGGATTATACTCAATTGAAAATATCAAAAATTGGATTTTTGGTGGACCTCTGAAGAAAAGTTTCGAATTTTAGAGGTTTTTTTTATGTTTTCGTTATAAAAATTGAAATATTTTGAATTTTGGAATGTTCGTAGTTCATTTGGTGCGTATATATGTGCTGAGTCTACCCTATAAACTTGAAGTCATTCGGTCAAAGCGTTCTTGAGATATGAAGGAGGAAAATTTGAAAAACTCAGTTTTGAGAAAAACGCATTTAAAGTTTCAAAAAAGTCCGGTTAAAACATTGAAAATCTTAATATACTCTTAATCGGCGATGCCTGGTGGCGAAGACTAAAACAAGTTCGACGAAATGTTCAATAACTATAGATATTTCCTTTTCAACCTCTACAAACTTGCATAAACGCATATTTGCATACTAAGGTCAATGGTATCAAGCTGACTGTACACAACAGGCCCAGTCTTCGATTGCCAACTCAGCGCTCGAACAGCTGCTCTTCTAACGCTTGATTCTTTATAACGACTTCGAATTTTAAAAAATCACTTTACCACCGTATTCTAGACATGTTAAGAAAACAATTTATGGAATTTATTTTTATGATTTTTTGAACCCATCACGTGGGTGAACCCCCTTTAAGATATGAGAGTGTTTAAATTCAATATGTTTCAAAAGTTTTCAATTTAACTGAAGTCTTGCAATTTAAAAAAAATAGGGGGAAAGAATATGTTTTTGTGTCTATTTGGATTGTTATTTTACTGTTTTACTTTTTACTCATATGCAGGTAGGGGATTTTATAACGCTAACGTCAAGTATTACTTAAAATTACTAAAAAAACTGTAAAATAATCCTACTATGATAATCTACCATTAATAATCATATATACACCAATTATATAGTACAAGCAAAGGATTTTTGATAGAATTTTAAAACGTAATCTTGAAGTAATTTATATAATTTAATAGATCCTTTTTTAGAACCAAAATCAAATTACATAACTTTCACGATTGCTAAATCTTTTTAGACACTCATTTAAAAGTTGTACTCACATTGGTGTGGTGTAGAAGTTTGGATAGTGGTCAGGTGCAATTTTCATCATTTGACCACGATTCCAATTCCACATCCATCGTTTAAATTCAAAAGTCCATCGTCTATATTCCTCGCGTTACCCTAGAGCGTGACGTTAACAAAGAAATATCAAACCAAATCTCTCAAAAGATTCTACTGAGTTTTAGTTTGCATAACATAGTCTGTTTGAAAGAACAAACACTTAAATTATTAATCTGGAGATCATTCTAACTGAAAATTTACTAACTCATTTTACAATGTGTTCCACTTACTTGTATAGAAGCGTCAGATCATCTTTAAAACAATTGAAGAATGTCCAAAGACACTTGTTAAAAATTATAAAAAAAATTCTTCCCGATTAACGCTTTTTTTATGGAATACTCGACCAAAAAACATTAACTCGGTAT
Source organism: Trichonephila clavata (assembly GCA_019973975.1). Taxonomy (NCBI): domain Eukaryota; kingdom Metazoa; phylum Arthropoda; class Arachnida; order Araneae; family Nephilidae; genus Trichonephila; species Trichonephila clavata. Next base: position 12,343 of record BMAO01031267.1, read on the forward strand.
ATGTTTGAGATTTCCAGCCTATGTAAATTATTCAAAGCCTCCTCAGAACTTTTTAAAAGTAATGATTAAAGAAAGTCGTTAGACGTTAAATGAGTCCCGCTTCTTGATTAGAGTTGATTCAGACGTCCGCGAAATGCTGTTTATTGACCTGAAATTAGGGCCTTGACTTCTCTGATGAACCTCTCAACAAGCCTTAATTGTTTCATGACTACAATTCAACGATTTTTACGACAGGACAAAGGAAGTGTGGACGAGGATACCGCTGTTCGGTTTCTTTTAAGATGAAAGGGGCAATTCTCTCTCTGATCCATCATGGGATTAAATTAATCTATAAATTTAATGAGACAGATAAGTATGTAATTCTATTAATTGATAATGTCAATTAAATTACAAAGATCCCAATAAAACGCTTTATCCCTCTTATTGACGACAATTCGAATTTCACTCATAAATAGTGCGAAAAGGGGTTCAGGCATCAGAATGGTGTAAAAAGAGATGTTGTGTGGCAGAGGTTAACGAACATTAATAAAGTCAAGGCTCTCAGTTCTCATTTGGATGGGAGAATTAAATGGTAGTCGAGTGTTCATGGTCAGGAGTTTATGGCCAGCGTTGTCACAATCCAATTCGATGACCATTAAAGACCTATTGTGCGGAATGGTTGATGCATATTAAATCTATCGAGGCCCAAAATTGGAGAATCGGATACAGGTTCAGATGTCTGCTTTGTTGTTTGACCATGGTTCAAAATTAAACTGCTGCTTTCCTCCTTTATGTTTCTTAAAAAAAAATAGGAGAGGAGATCTCAAAAGAAAATAATCCTCCTTCCGGGGATGAATCATTTTTTTCTTTACACTGAAGGACCAATTTAGGGGGGGAAATATCAACAGGAATTGATGGCGTCAACAGAAAATATAATTCGAAAGAAACATTTTCTTATTATTATGTTTCGTGTCTTTTTCTCCCTCTTTTGGTCTGTATGGTGCATTTGTGTTGGAAAATTTTATTTTTTATGTATTTGTAAGAAAGTTGGAATATATATATGTATATTTTTTCCATCTCTTATACCTGTTATGTTTTCTTTTATTATTATTACATTTGCTTTGTATATTTGTATTATGTTCACGCACACGTATGTATATCGAGCAGTTAACTTTAAATTTGTATTTTATTTTACTGTCTTCTGCTGTTTATTGAAAAAAAATCAAAGCTTACATTTTAAGGATTGAACGTGCGGGGTGGTTGTTTCCCGAGGGATCGGTTCCTATCTCTAATCTCTTTGGGCGAGCTCGGTTCCCTTGGGCATTCCGCCAATAGTTAACCTTATCCATCGCTTCCATTATTAAAATCTTTAAAAATAAATTAAGAACTCTGGGAGGGAGAGATAGCGATCAAGCTCTAATATTTGGACTAATATTGTCAAATCTTACTTACCTAAACCGAATTTAAATAATTATACCCATTCAAGTTGCATTACACAATTCCTAACTAATGGACCATTTATTTCTGATTTGAATATGTTACTTTTTCTTTCTCTTACTCTATATTCTGTGATTTGTGTGTGTGTGTGAGTTTTGTATCTTTTTTATATAAGGGATTTTTGAAATTGTATTAAACCGGGTCTTAACAAATTTGTTAATACTTAACAATAATTTAAAATTGTACTTGTAAAATTGCCTTAATGCATTTCTGTAAAAAAAAAGCTTTTTGTTAAATGAAAGTTTAAGTGTGGCTTTTTCCTAGGAGGGGGCTTATAGCTCCAAATTATTTGGGAGTGAGCTCTGTCCCTATGGTCATTCCACTAATGGTTGTCATGTTGCTTTATACTGCATTGTTAATAAAACAATCAATTAAACATTCTAGAGAGAAAAGGGTGGTCTACTCATGTATTATTTTGGCTTTTGACCTAGTATTTTTGAACTATGGTCAGTTAATTCTTATATTTGATAATATTTTGAGACGGTAGAAATATACGAGGTGTGACAATTAAATAAACGTAATATGACTTAAAAATTAGTTTTATTGAAAACAATGTACAGACATCTTTTAATCCTCTTCAACATACTCCCCTTCTCTATCAATACATAGCTGCATACGAGTTTTCTACCGTTCAAAGCAATGCTGCGACTCATTAGATGTTACTCTCTTCAGTAAGTCTGCCGCCTTTGTCTTCACCTCTTCTACAGATTGAAAACGTGTTCAATGAATTTTTCACTTTCAGAAAAAGATAGAAGTCGTATGGTGCGAGATTTGGAGAGTACGGTGAATGCTCGAGCATAGTAATGCGTTTGTTCGCCTAGAACTGTTTTACAGAGTTACTTCAATGTGCACCGGGACGTTGTCTTAGAGCAAAATCCACCGTTATTACTCTACAGATCCAATTTTTTCTTCCTCACTCTTTCTCTAAAGTTTCTCAGGACCTCTGAGTAGTACTGCTGTTATACCGTTTGGCTTTCAGGTACCCATCCGATCATGATGATACCCTTAATATCGAACAAAAACGATGAACATGCTTGGTTCTTGATGTCACAGATTGACCACGACTTTCATCATCTTCAGCAACTTCCCGATCTCCCAAAAATAGTTTGTGTCGTTCAAAAGTGACGTGCAATAATCTCCAAATACTATTTTAATAAAAATATTCAGTTGGAGTATTTTTAAAAAAATTTCACAAGGAATTTCAAATTTATGCGCAGCTCGATTTTTATGTTTATCACGATCGCGCCATTTCGACACAACAAAGTCTTACTCAAACAAGGAGGGAAAAAAACTGAATTAGATAGATGGATGGGGAATAACGAGTCACCATCTCCAGAAAGATAAAGGCAATTATATTCTCCTTCACACACCAAGCTTAACGGTTTGGGCATGTGCAGTCCGGGAATTTAATTGTCATACCTTATACAGTTGGAAATACTAAACACATAAATCATTCTGTTCAGGGGTTTTTCTCTAAGAACAAATATTGCGAGCAAAAGAAATAAAATTTGGTAAGGTGCATGTTTAAAAATGGAAAACACAACTGAATGTTATATTTTATGCATTGTGTATTCTAAAATCGCTTGAGTTACTGAATTTTTTTTTGTTGAGTTTAAACGCTTAAAGGGGGGAAAAGAGTTTTAATTCGAAATAATATCAAATTATTACAAGTCTCAAAAAAATATTATTTTAAAAGAAATATAAAAATTAGCAACATCATTAAACCTTTTATATACTTGTGTCTCGTTAGAAAGTAAAATGCTTTAAAATACTCAGAAAATTTAAAACTACGTCTATACTTAACTATTGAGCAATTCTTTCATTGAATAGTTTCAGAGAGAGAAATATAAGTATATTTTAAATATAGTATTTAAAAGTGTATGTTTTGAGGATGGGATTTTCATTGCAATATAATGCTATGACATTAACCGCAGCACCGACTTATAGTTGACAATGTCAGTTAGTACGAATGGCGGTTAGCACAAGCAGCAATTTTATAGTAAATGGCTATGAAAGTTCGTAAGAAAAATAAAGCGGAATACATTGCGTTTTTTTTTTACTTAAATAATTTTTGAACACTTTAACAGCATGCTGAACACTTTAACAGCATGGCAAGATAATTTGAATATTCAAAAGTACCAATTTTTTCCCTTGTTACTATTAGTCAAGATTACACGCACGCATGCACGCACATGTTCACACATACACATATTTATGCTCGCTACACAAAAAATTAAAAAACTTTTAAACGTTTTCCTGTTTTAAAATGTGTATGTACAAAAAATTGCCAGTAATAAATTAAACAATTTCATCAATAAAAATAGATACAAAAGCAAAGATCAAATTCAAGAAGAAAAAAAAAACTTAAATTTTTAGACATACCAATTAATTTACAAATTAATAAATTGTGTATTAATCTCTTCTATTCTTTTTTTGTTAAATTTAAATACTTATCATAAGGGTTTTTTTTAAAGCAACAATTTTTTAAAATAAAAATATCGAATTGAAATTTTAATTTAAAATAAAGATTTTATATAAAATTATCGTAAGTATAGCTTCTGTTAATACATATTTCTAAAAGTTTTTTCTAAAGACCATTAATCTCTAGTCATGTTATTTATGCAATACACATTTATGAATTTTACAATAAAAATAAATGTGCCATTTGTAACGCCAGCTGTTTTTCAAAAATAATTATTTTACCGAAGCTTTCATTATGGATTCATTTTTAATGTCCAGGAAAACATCACAATCGGCTTGCATATTCTGTTAGACAATACACCTTGCAAAGCATTAGCGAAATGCGGTGAAGAAACTAGAGCATTCTGTGAAGATGATGGAAGCGCTGTTTGAAAATCTTCCAATAAACTACTTGTGCAATTTGACAGAATAACAAATGAAATGTTTTAAACGAAGAAACTTCTATTTGACGAAATGTTTTCATTCTCAAAGAAGCAACGTGCACGTGTTTTAGTACTACAAATATTGTAACAGATATTTAAACTCGACGGGGTAAAAAAAAATTGAACAGTAATTTAATAATTTCTTTCAACTAATTTTTATTTTAGATGTAACTTATTATTTTAAATGTTTTATTAATTAAAATTTTTCCTTAAAGCTTTAACAATACTCAGATTTAAAATCTTTCTTTCTCTTTTTCAACATTAGAACTATACTGGTGAACAAAAATTTAACTCATTTGGGTGAACCACTGAACTATTGAAATTGGTAAGCATAACGAAGAAAAGATGCTTAATTGATCAATTATATTCGCTTTGATTTCTTTCTTTTATTTCGTACACTTTAAGAAAATTAATGAGACAGGTATATTTCAAATATAACTGTGTTTTTAGTTTTGCTCGTGTTTCGGAAGGCTTACGTTTTTATTTTTGAAATTGTGCAACCAATGTCACAAAGAAACTCTCTGGATAATAGAGAGCAGTTGTAGGAGATTAAAGGCAGACCAATCACAAGTGGAGTTAATAAGGTTGTTCCATGTGTTCCGAAATGGGGTTTCCAAACCAGTTCCAGGAAACTGAAACAATATTCTCAGAAGATGAGTTACAAGGCAACTAAGAGTCATCGCCATCCAAGATGGCAACTATTGTTATAGTCGTTGTGTGATTTTATCCTGGAATACATATGAAAGACGAGTGGAGGAACAGAAACATACAATACAAACAGAAGAATATAGACATTTATTACAAACATGATCCAGCATAGAACAAAAGGGGTGTGCTGCTTTCCATTCGAGACGGGAATCCATTTCAGGCGAAAGTCCGACTTTTCCCCCTGAAGATACATCCATGCTTTATTCGGGATTCAAACCAGAGTTTATTTTTAAGTCCTCCCGTGGAACTTGGGACCCGCGTTGTGAAACTCGTCTGAAGATACTTGTGGTCATATAGTTACGATGATCGGGTTCGAGGATTTTATGCAAATCAGTCGCAAACAATAAGACAGTTCTTTAAGAGCGATGCGAATTAATTGCCGTAATTCAATTCTTAAAAACAGCAATTCCACAGAATAAATTTCAGAAGTTCTTCACACCTTCAACAGCACTCGAACACAATTAGATGCGCTTGCGTCATAGATCGTGAAATTAGAGGATTTCTCCACAAATTTCTAGAAGAATCCTGAGGGTCCCAAATTTGTCACTAACCTGGTCACCAAAAATGATGCCAACTTGGCCCTATCGCCAATATTTCGCCAAGTTCCTATTGAATCGTCATTATAACGTAACGTCTTTGCTTGTGAATATTACAGCTTTAACATAGTATAACAGAGTAATATAAATGCATTATGCATACAAATATAGATTATTTACAATATTTTACAATATTCGTAACAATATCAACTCCACACAGAACATGAATTTTTTTGGGACTTACACATCTATATATATATTGTTTTCTTTACGAATTTTTATTTCGACTCGTGTAATCCCTGAGTACGCCCAGGTTTCCGTGGAACACAGTTTGAAGACACCTGCTACAGAGCCTCTTTTCCACATATGCAGGTTCAGATTAATAATTTTCTTTTGCCATGTTACCGCTGTCCACTAATATAATTATTGTATTTTGAATGTCTTAAAAGCTTCTTTAAACTGGATTTTTTAAAAGAAAACAAGAATTGGATTTTTTTTTCAAAAAAGTGACATAAAAATTAAAGCTGATCTAATGTATATACATTTAAAGGATACCAGGACATGCTCGAAGGACTAAAGTGCCAAAAATAAGACTCTTTGTTTTTGGGAAGCACATTTTTAAAAATTTCCAATAGAGCTTAGATTTTTTTGTGGTCTTAATAAAAATATTTTAATCACATTCTGTAGAAATACAAAAATAATTTTTTAATTAAAATTTTTTTTCTGTTTAATTTAAGTTGGATATAATTTTTGAGATCTCATAATATATGCTCATGTTTAGGTACCATTTTTTGAAAAAAGTATCTCTTAAATATGTAAAATATTTTTGCACCTATATTAAACAATAGACAAAATGTAGTGAACCTTTTTTTTCAATAAAATATTAAGAAAATTCTTTAAAAAATTTTAAAATTTTGTAATTTTGAAATTTTTTTTTCCTTTTTACTCATAAAACTATTTTTTAAAAACTATGTACTACTTCGACTAAAAAAGAAAACCCGGTTCACTATATGCACAGGTATCCTGTATAGAAGTATAAAACGTTTGGTCACCATATAGTCCAATAGTTTTTTAAAATGTACCTAAAAGCAAAAAATTATGCTTTGGAGAAAAAGTGAAAAAAACTAAACATTTTTTTTTTGTAAACGTTTGCTTACATTTTTGCAAATTACTCCCCCCCCCCCTCCCCATTTTGAAGGTTATTTTATCAACGAACATAAGTGTGTAAAACATTTTTTGATTCAGAAAAATATGCACTACTTCTTAATACTAAAATCGAAAAATCGATTTTTTGAATGCGTATAATGTCCTGGTTCCCTTAATCTTGTTTATGAGGGTAAAATTTAATACATGTGTGATGTATATTTAAATATTAGATGTGTAGGAATCAGTGCTTGTACTTTCATGGGGCTTGCAACTTTTTCATTTAAGTACAAACCGAAATATTCTCGAAAATGGAAGAAAAAAAATATTAACATAAAAACCACTCCTTTGTGTGCGATATATTTGCAAACGAAGGATTTAAAATACAAATTTTTAACCTTCAAAAATGGCAACGTCTGTACGACATCAAAATTCCAAATTGTAAACAAAAATTGTAGTTTAAATATGCACTGCGACTTCAAACGAAACATTCGATTATGAGTAAATTCAACAAGAAATAAGGAAACGCCTGTTACGTAAACTTGTTTTCTCTTCCGTGTTTACTTCACAAAAAAGAAAAAGAAAATCTTCCAAACTTTTTCTCCCATACATTATTCTGAAACTAATCTTTCTGGACAACTGAAAGCTTTCTCCACGGAAGCGCCATTTCGTTTTCCAGTTCTGTGAAGGAAGAAAAAGAAATTATATATAGCAAACGCGCACTTATTTATTTATAATCTTCGAAATGGAAAAGAGATGGATGTTGTTATTCCAACACTGAAATGGAGAAGCATTTATTTTTAACGGAATATTTATGAAAAAGATTTCAATTTGGATGGGAAAAAAATTAAGCATGCACGTGTTATTTGTGTGGAAAGCGAGGGAAAAATTATTTCACACACACAGAAGATAGGCACGGAAGCAATTTACTGTTAAATTATTCAAATTATTTCAATTTTTTATGTGTGTGTGAGTCATTTTTTAGATTGGAGGATATAACAATTTGTTTGGTTATTTATAAGGAAAAAAATATTTTTAAATTAATGAAAATCATTTTGGAATTTAATGTATGGAACAGAGCTCTATGAAAACATATTTCGTTGGTAAAAAAATATCAATAGTTATTTATCTACTGTTAAGTCAACGCATTTCAAACATTTTCCTGTGACCACGGTAGCAGAGTGGTTAGGATCACGAACTTGTGGCCGACTTTGTTGAATCGCGGATTCGAAACCAAGTGCTATTGAAGACTAGCCGTGTAGTGGGGCTGATGGACGTAAAAATTTTATCGGCTCAAAGTTCTCCCTTTAGCCTGATGTGGAAGTTCGGAAAGTGAGTACTAGCTCAGGTGTTGTCTTCCGTTTATTTGACCAAGGTTCGTGGCCGCAGTATCCAAGTGGTCAAGGCATCGGATCATGGTTAGCGTGTCATGAGTTCAAACCCAGTACCACTGAACACCCGCCGTGTAGGGGAGCGATGCACGTTAAATCTCTCGAGAGCTCAAACGTCCTCCGAATGGTATAGTGTGGTAGTTCGGAGAAGGGGCGCCAGCTCAGGTGTTATCCGCGTCCATTGACTGTGGTTCAAAATTACGCGGTCCGTCACCAAAAGCCCTCGTGTAGCTGAACAGTGCGACGTTAATATTCACTCACTCGACCAAGGTTCACAGTTAGGTCAGTTGTCAATAGCCTTTGTATTTCTTTTGACTGTGAAGTTCATCAAAAACCAAGCGGCCTAGTGGTCAAGGTAATGGATTCGTGGCCGGCGTGTCATGAATTCGAGCCCAATATCTCTGAAGGCCTACCGTGAAAGGGAGCGATGCACGTTAAATCTCTCGAGGCTCAAACGTTCACCCGTTGGTGTAGTGTTGTAGTTAGGAGAGGGGGTGCCAACTCGGGTATCGTTCTCGTCACTTGACCATGGTTAAAAAGTTTGAGATCTGTCCCCCAAAACCCTAGAGTAGCTGAATAGTGTGACGTTAATATTCAGTCAGTCATCAAAAACCAAATCAAAATCAAAAATTTAAATTGTGAAAAAATTGGCATTTTATATGAAAAAGGTACTTATTTGAAAAACACACTTCGCGTACTTTGAATTTATTTTAATTCGTTCAGATGCAAATATTTGTTTGATGTTTCAATTGATTTGATATTGAAACTGAATCGCTAGGCATCTGTAACGTTTTAAAAAAAATATGTATTAAAAAGACTAATTCATTTCTGTTCTTCAAGGCACAAATATGCACAAAATAAACAACAAAAAAAAATCACACACAAAGAACAATATCTTTCATTTTTATTTTTAAGAGCACAGTTCTTTTTATTTCACTTCGATTGATTTTATATAATGAAATATTTGCTCAGCAATGGCGCATGTATTTTTTTCCTTTGTTATTCTTAGAACACTGGGTTCGTTTTCGATTAATGCGTATTCTAATTCGGGATACGAGAATAACAATCTTTCCGGTATGGAACAATACAAGCCTTAAGCGGAACTAGTTAGCAAGGCATGGAAATCCGACTTCGTCAGCGTCTAGTCAAGTTCTTTGGCAGCTTCAAAACTTTTTTCTGAATTGAAACGAATCCCTTCTTAATTTCTGCAAATAGTTCATATTCTTTAATTCATAATGCGTCTTAAAGAGCTCAGAAAACAGCTTTCATAAGATCATCAGTTGGAAGCTCTTAATTTATGAGACAAGATACAGTCGACTCTCGATAATTCGAAGTTGAAGGGACTAATAAAAACTTCGAATTATCAGAGGGTAGGAAAAAATTCCCAAATACACGAAGAGAAATTTTTTTCTGACACATTTAAATTTGAAACTATGTAATAAAAAAAATGTACATACGTATAAAATTATTTTAAAGTATTTTTAAAAAGTACATATTACATACAGTATAAATATTAAATAGAAGTTAAAGCTCCTGTATTAAAAGAATTCATTTATGTATTAAAAACAACTATTAAAGGAATACATACTGTACATAATTAATTTTTTTTTTGACGAAAAATTCTGTTATCTTTTTTTGGCATTCAATCTAACTTAGTCAATAGATTTTTCTAGAATAAATAAAGCTTGAAAAAATGTCCGCATCAACATGTTTTGAACGAAAAAATTGCGTAGTTTGTTTTGTGACACACTTAAGCTTCTGTGAGAGTTATCGGAGGCAAGTCCGATGGTCCTCAAAGGGGATACATTACAGGCGAGACAAGCAGAGGCAATATAACACAAAACATGTAAGCTCCAACCTGTTTGCTACAGGAGTCTACATGATAGTGAGCGTTTGAGTTGTCGAGAATTTTATTAGATCACTTCGAATTATCGCGTGTTGTATTCTGGCCGACCACAGATTCTACTTCGAAATTTTGAGTGTACCAAAACGTATTGTTTTAGTTCCAAATATTAAGAGTTTTTCTAGGGCTGCGCATATACTTCGAATTAGCGAGAGGTTCGTATTATAGAAGGTTTGAATTAGCAAGAGTCGACTGTACTTGTATCTTTCGTAGAGCAATTATTAAAGTTGAGTTGACTTTTTTCTTTAAAAAAGAAGCATTTTAATCAATAATGACGTTGAAATGTTTTCAAGAACATGTTTTGTAGATTCATCTTATAAATAAATTTATTAAAGTTAAGAATACTTTTTTTTTCATTGTAGTTTTTGAGATTTTCCCATTTCCGATAATTTTTTCCTATTTGACTAAAAGAAAATTGATGAGTAGGGTTTTGGAATTCATAATTCTTAGTGGAAATAAATCGTCCTATTGAATAGCTTACTTATTGGTCATGGATAAAATTGAAAGGAAGATGAAAGTAATTGGATGATCTTAAATAGAAAATAGAGATAACTATACAGGGTGTCCCAAAACAGATCGCATAAACACTGCACAGCTAAATTCCTCGTTAATACATAAAAACTGGCCAAAGAAGCGTTCCTGTACGATCCACAGCTTACGAGAAAAATACGAAAAACAAAGTATGATGTCACTTCCGGTGCAAGAAAAAAACACTTTATTGGACATATCAACAACAGTATTTGCATATCTTTCCAGACGATAATGTTTAAATCGTTCGTCGCGCATGTCGCGTCATGCATGTGCTCGCCGTGGAATGACGTTAAGCCGCCGCTGAACCGCTATTTAAAAGGCTGCATCTTGCAGCTACCTGTAGTCTTCGTACGGTGGCCATGTATTCCGTTCGTGACTACTGCGACATGTACTTGCGACATGCCTTGCGACTACTGCGACATGCCATCTCAAAGAACTGGTGTATCGAGACGTAGGGACAACACAAATGGACTTAGTTGCTCGTCTGCATGCTGCTTGTACTTCGGTGGACCCCACGATGCTGCGACATGTGATGACAGCCATTCCACGGCGTGCTCAAGCCTGCCTCAATATGCACGATGGACATTTTGAACATCTGCCTTAAATTGTGCATATACTGCTGTTGATATGTTTAATAAAGTGTTTTTTCTTGCACCGGAAGTGACGTCATACTTTGTTTTTCGTATTTTTCTCGTAAACTATGGATCGTACAGGAACGCTTCTTTGGCCAGTTTTTATGTATTCTTAACGAGGAATTTAGCTGTGCAGAGTTTATGCGGTCGTTTTTAGACACCCTGTATAATAATGCTAAACTAGCATTACAACAAAAGCTGACATTGAAAATACAATTAACATATTATGCGTTCCTTATGAGTATTTTCATGTATTATAAATTAAAAAAGTATTAAGTTGTATCTTTTTTAAAGTGACAGATGTCAATGATCCAAAGAAATTTCAATAGTTTATATTACCCCTGATATCCCTCAGTTCATATTGATTTGAAATTTTGTATTAAATAAATGCATGGTTTAGTTATCGTTAATATTGGTGTCCTATTTAATATATCCTATTTAATGAATGTAAAATTATATCGATTTTTATTAAGATTCCCGCAGGTCATTGAATTTGTAAGCGAAATGTTAATCTTAAGTGGAAATTTTTACTTTCCTCCTCAAACCAAGCCTGACGTGTCGATTTGAATACAATACAGTGTAAACGGTAAAAAGAAAATCCCAGAAAGGTTTCTCTGGGATTATACTTTTTCTTCCGAGTTTGGTGTATGCAAGGGTTCGATCATTTGTAGATTTTCAGACGTTTAAAAATATTTCGAAATGGTTTTAAAATGTATCAAAGGAAGGTAATATATAATTTTTGAAGAAGCTTTATTATTTTTGGCTCCTTTGGGGGCATTTTATTACATTCGTATTTATGCACGGGCCTAAGCTTAAGGAAGAATATAGAATTCCTATAGGATTAAAATTATTCGTGAATTCAAAATGGCTGCCAGACGGGAGCCTTAACAATATAATAAATACAAAACTTGTTTATTGAACGTTTACCGATTGCCTATTTCTATCCCACACAAGGTTAGCCAACTCCAACCAATTCTGAACTGCCAAAAGACGAGGTCGACACCTAAACTACACGTCCTCGCCACGATTTGTGATCGAAAAAATAAGAGCTAAAAAGTTGTCTTAGCAACGATTCGAAATTTCGCAAATAAGTAGTTCGTGTTCTTGTAAAATGCCGATTATTTGTGCTAATTTGTTGAAATAATTATTCTTGACCGAGTTCTATGAAGCAAAAATGGATACATTCTTGCATCAATTTGATTTTGATTATTATTTGCGGCTTCAAGGAATTAATAACCTCGAGAGATTTCATAAATTGATTCGAGCTAAATAGTGTTGGTAATTTTTCTGTAATTATTATATATTTTTATTTAAAGAAGATTTAGTTCGAGCTAATGATTTATAAGAAGTTAATAATTCCCAATTATTTTATTTTTAAGCGTTGGCACACTTTTGGGAAATCTTTCACCTTCTGACAGTTAAAAGGGGCGGACATTTAGCTGTTAGGTTTGTTGAAAGCTGAAGCAAGACAGTTGAATTTTTATAGACATTTCAACCTTCAAATTGTCATGCCCTTCTTGTTAAGCTTGAAGCGTATCATCGTCAATTTGAAGTTGCCAAAATTTCCTTTTTCTTACGTTCGCTTTCACCTTCCTATTGCTTCCCTTAGGATCTGATGCTCTTCGATTTTGTTCGAAAGGCTCTGCTATTTTCCATTCTTTAGTGAGTCTAAAAGAAGGACTCAATTGAGAGGAATATGAAATTTTTGTTCTTCCCTTACTTGCACCAAATGATAAAAAAAAAAGCCGAAGTAGAAAGCATAATTAGAAATTTACGTAAAAAATAAGTTTTAGTTTATTGGTATCTATATTAGCATTTTAAGCATTTATATTTTAAAGCAGGGGTGGCCAACCCTTTTTAAGAAGTGTGCCACTTTCAGATAAAAAGTAATTAAGAGTGCCACTTTTTAATGGAAGTCTGAGTGGTGTGTGGAAATTTAAAAACAATATCATAAAGGAGACCAAAGCACAAATCAAATTTTTTTTGTTAATCAGTTCAGTTGATCATGAACGATATTTTGGTTTTGTGTTATGTTTGTAACGGAAAACATTTGTTCACAAACATTTCTGACTACCAAATTAAAGCTTTCGAGTAGCTGCATAGTGCGACGTTGATATTCACTCACTTGACAGCCAAATTGTGTAAATTTGAAAAATTGCTTGTTGGTACGAATTTCCAAATTTCTATAGAATTCCTCATACTTGCTTTTCAGTATAGTATGGTACTATATACAATAATTTCGATTTGGATTTCAGGTGGGTAACAATTAGCATTTTGCAGAGAAATTGAAAAAGGATTTTTGAAAAGATCATGTAGAAAATCACGCGAAAAGGGATATTGAATCCTGCGAAAATGGATATTGAATTTTGAAATCTATTCCAGCTCGGAGCACTAATAACTTTGGTAGATAGTACCTGCATTAATGTGAAATATATAAAATTTTTATCCCTCTAAAATAAAATAAATAAAAAAAGGAAAAGTTTGTACACAAAAGAAGGTATTTGACTAAACAGGGCGGGGAAAATATACAATCTTTTTTCTGTAATTCTTAAAATTTAAATTATTTTAATATTCCGTAATATCGGCAAATAAAAGCTGCATCACATAGCATTCTAGAATAGAAAGTACTCACTGGGAAATGCAGTGTTCTTTTTTCCAGATATTTTAAAATACATATACGCTCCCTCGAATTCCAAAATCACGCGAGTCATAAAAACTTTGGAAAGCCGCACAACAATGCAGGTGCTTTCTCTACGCGATAAATTTATACTGTAACTCATTAAAGTTTATTTAAAATAAATTTTGAGGAGGGTTTTTGTGTGTGTCTAAGGCAACCCCACTTCAATAAAATTGTAAAAAAAATTATCTCTTTAAATTAAAAAAATTGGTTCTCGTGTGCCACTGATATAACTCCGCGGTGCCATACTGTGGCACGTGAGTCACGGGTTGGCCAGCCCTGTCTTAAAGTGTACGATTACCCCCTCCCTTGACCGCGGTTGCCTAGTAGTCATGGTCACGAACTCATGGCTGGCGTGTTGCGGGTTCGAGTCCTGGTATCATTGAAGATCCGCCGTGTAGAGTTGGCTGATGCACGTTAAATTCGTCGAGGCTCAATGTCCTCCCGTTGGCGGGGCGTGGTTTGGAAAGAGTACCAGCAAGGTCGTTACTTGACGGAGACTCAAAATTACGAGGTCACCCATAGCCCTCGTGTTGCTTTATAACGTAACGTTAATGTATAGCTCTCGCTCATTCTCCCCCTCTCTATTAAAATCAATGAACCTCTCTGTAATATAGCCTAGACAAATGAGATGTATTGCATAACAATATATAATTGAAAATAATTTTTCTGCAGTTCTCGTTTGTTAAACATACAGCAAAATAATGTTAATTATTTAACATCCTTCAAGGTTACAAATGCAAAGTACTCAAGTAATCTGCTCTCTCTTCGATGAGTGTTATTATATTTGGTACATAAGGGTCACTTGTCTCCAGGATTCCCCAGAGATCTTTTTCTATTTTCGCCCTTTCTAATTATACAACAAATACGTAGCTTTCTCTCTCTCTTCTTTCATTTTACATCGCAATTAAAGATTGTTTTTGCTCATGATTGTGCCTATAAATTTCATAAATTTTATTATTTATTGAATCCAAAAGTTTCATAGCGATGGTTTGAAGTTTTACATCAATTTTAAGACATGCATTTTTCAAATTAATTATCGTACCGATTAAATTGAAATAATTCAGCTGAGTATTTCAATGGCTTAAGGTATGTTAACAATTTAAGGTATCCGACTGCTTGCGACAACTTTTTTTTGAAATAATTGAGATATGGGGATTTTTGTTGTTGTTTTTTAGATTTGGTTTAGTACATTTTAAGAAAAATATGCTAGAGTTAAGAAGAGAAGAAGAAATTATCAATACTAAAATGGAAAAAATCAGTAAAAATTGACAAAAAATAACATAAACGCGGCTCATTCTGTACCAAAAGTTTATGAACAAATGCTCAATTTTTCAGTTCTGATGTGTTGCTATGATATTAATTTTCAAATAATTTTCAGAATAAGAGATATTTTAATTTTTACAAAAACTAGAGCACTTTATCTTAGTTATTATATGAATTTGCTTAAGAAAACAGTGATTATATTAACATAAGGGGCTGTAAATTTTGTAATAAAACAGTGATTGATAAATCTGAAGGTAAAACACTTCTATTATACAGAACAAACACAAAAAATTTCAGTTAATTATTTTTAAAACTTTTTGAGCAATCGCTGGCCCCATTTGAGCATTTTCAACAACAAAAAAACAAAAAATTCCAGTAAAACGCGTTTTAAAGTATCACATCTTGCTTAAAGTAATGAGATCTGCTTTTTCTAAAACACTTGTATTTGTTCTAGTGGACCGAAAATAATAAATTTTGTATTTTTTAAAGCTAATAAAATGGCCTATAAAATAAAATCATAAAAAATTTGTCAGTTTTTGGCAACATTTACAATTTTAGGGTAGTTAGATACCTTAAAAGCCGAAAATCTTTTGTAAATTTTTGTTTCGTCTCAAAAGGAGCTGAAAGTATTTTCATCCAAAGTGAAATTCTTTTACCAATTATAATATTCTGTTTTATCAACCCATAAAGTAAGGAGCAAATTTTATCAGAGGAAAAATGACCATGAACATTATTACTAATTATTTAGTATTTTGTTACATAATTACACCGGAACGAATACCACAGCCCAGCTTTGTAAGTATTGAGTGGTTGGATGGGGAAAGTGCGAAGGGAGAGAAACTGATCAACTGTCAAAAATAATTGGCGTAATATCATCTCACAGGAGATATTAAAGAGCCTATTATTATGCTTGCAAGAAAAAAATAAGGAATCAGAAAATAAAATTTAAAAAAAAGTAATTATTTTCAATCTCGTACCATTTTTTTATAATAAATTAGATAAAATGGCAGACCACACAGACATCTAATTATATTGAGATTATTTGTCAAAATGTGTGTTTATTGTACCACCTATATTAATTAAAACTTCATTTTACTGATTAAATTTCATTTTATCGATTGTGAAATAATTTGTTATCGGATTTCCCCCTCTTTTGTTCTAAAAATTCAAATTTGGAATGCTCTTACAATGATAGTTATTTTACAAAGAAAGACCTGGAATATATATAAGGTTTAAAAGAGGGATTGAACTGAAAAAGGAATTAGGAAGAACACGAGATAAGAAAGAAAAGAATTGATCATTAAAAAAAGTGTTACATATTTAATAATATCATTGAAGGATTTATTTCGATAAATTTTTTTTAATTAAAACTACCACCTGTCTTGAATTGGATAAGATTTTCGAATTTAAAAGGAATTACGGTCAACGTTACAAAGAGGACACTAAAGTTTCCCAAATAATGTACAAAATATGATAAATGAATTCTTAATAAGCTCCAGTGAAATATTTATTTACGACGAGCACATTCCAAAAATATTTGCGATTTATGTCTTATCTGAAAAAACACAAAGGCTATGGGGGGGGGGGTCAACGAACATCGTAACTTTTAATTTCGATCTAGAGAAGAGAACACCTGAGCTGGTATTCTCATCGAATTTCAGCATCACGCCAACAGGAGGATTTTGAGCTTTGACAAATTGAACGTGCATTCGTCTTTTTACACAGCGTACCTAAAGCGGTAACAAAACTAGAACCCCATATTTCTACAACGTTTACAAGTTTTTGACCATGATCACTTCGCTACTTTGGTCATAAAATATCATTAGCTGGAATTTGAAAAGTAATATATGTAAGTAAACAGAATTATAACGAGTCAAGTTATATTGTTCAATTTTACAGTTGAAAATGAGGTATTAAATATCTTGCCTTGCATATCAATGGGCTCAATTCCTGTGACGTCATAATCACGTGATAATGATAACAACGCGTTTTAGCCAATCGGTTCAAAACCTCATGTGACAATCATAGTCGCACGATAAAAGTAATCGTGTTTCCAGGTAATCAGTTCATGCGATTCGTTATTGCCGACTTTTGATCTTTTCAGATACTTTCTCTTAAAAAGTACAAATTTTTCAACAATAACGGACAAAGGTAGACAAAATGCATTTTATTTAAAAGTATGTGCCAGCGTCTTTCAAACTGTGGGGCCCGCCCCCCTGAGGCGGGATAACTCTACGAGGGGGGCGTGGGCATGTTAAAAAATAGAAAACAAAAGATTAAAATTTTTTTTTTAATTTGCTGAAAGTAAACAAACAAAATACTCTTAAACACAAGAAATAAATTCATATTTATACTGATATAATGCCGCCCATCCGGTATAGTGGTCAGTAAAGCTGACTGCGGTGCCGTAGGGACTGGGTTCGAATCCCGGAGAAGAGCATGGATGTTTGTGTTGTAATTTTCTTCTGTCTTGTTGTATGCCCCGTGTTATACATTTCGTGGTGCACGGGTTTATAAATGTTAAAAAAAATACTGATATAATACACTTATAAATATGTCAGTACTGCTTAATATGTATTTTATAATTAATTTAGCGCTACTAAGTTAAGAACACGTTTAAAAATTACCATTAACCCCATGGGCTTGTTATACATAAAATTATGTACAAAAATTACACTTGATAGTTTGTACGGTTTATAATTAATCCCTTAATTGCCAATTAAAAGACGCGTGATTCGCTCGCCGATGCCACAGTTTTCCAAGTAGGCATGCGGTTGTGATGTATTGGGATGGGAGGGAGGAAAGGAATAAATAAGCAAATCCTCTGAAATAAGTAAATCCTTCGCAAACATAGTCAAGATCTTTTCATTGCATTCCAAAGTCTTCGGAATAATTTTACGAATAGCAGTGCACAGAAAAGATCGTACTTCAGAATGACGTATATATACGTGCGGGGAAATTAACGCTTTGGATGAGCGAGATGTTTATATACACCGGTGGCACTTAAGAAGTACAAGTCGTATTGTAGCTTTAGCGTTAAAGTATAGTATTATTGAATTCAATACATTGTTATGTATGGAAGGGGCGGGGACACGATGAAAATCATGATTGAATAGTGGGTCGCAAATAGTGAAAGTTTGAGAAGCACTGGTGTATGCATAAAGTAGGATTTTTAAAACAATTTTAAAATCTTTTGAACAAATTTTTATAACATTTGAACATAATAACACAATTATGAAATTTGAAATTTTATCTAAGTTTAACAAATAGAGCAAGTACAATTAGTTTGAAGTATGTTTTGAATTAAATGGAGATTACGTGTTTGTCTTTATCATGTGATCGTCCTGAATTGACTCCATTGACCTTGGATCATAATTATGAGATTGATTGTTATAATTTCAAAACGATGTTGTTCCGCAGCAAACCTTATGTGTGAACATAGTAAAAAAAATGAGAATTTTTGACTTGGTGTGTAAGTTTAAAGCATGAGATATACCAGTTCAGGGTTGTAATAGTAAATTAGGGCAATAATAGTGACGCAAAATTACGTCACCAATAGCCCTCGTGTAGCATGAAAACGTAAGGTTAAGGGGACATAGTTCATTACAAAAATCGGTCAAAAATTGAAATGAAATTTTTGGAATCTAAATAATTTAGTATATAATTTTCTATCATCTTATAAAATTTGAAGGGTCTAAACTGAAAACACAGAACTTTTATATTCGTTTTTATAGACATCCCAGTGGTAAATAAAAACTTTAAATGGATTTACGGAAAGAAAAAAGTAACTAGTTTATGCTCATTTAAAATGCTAAGGTTTTTTTTCTATTGTGCCAAATGCTTTGTCATGTTTTTCGACTTATTTCTATTGGTACATGTAACAAAGGTTAATACGCATTTTTGAATTAAAATAATACTTATTAAAAAAAAAAACGGTTGAAATTCCATAAATTTTTTTATGGAATTTTCAATAAACATTCATTAAAAAAAATGTATTTTACGAATATCAATTACGTTAGCAGAAAACAATGCCAACTTTTGTTACGTTAGTTTTATGTACTTGTAAATCAAATTTTATGAGTGTACGTCAGTTATTGTAGGATGAGTAACGTTTTTTAAAATTCCTTCATAAATTTTTAAATTATTCCTTAAAAAAATTAAATGGTTAGTTTTTTGTAGTATTTTGAGCAGAAAAACTGTTTTACTTAATACGTATACAAGGGTTAAAAGCAAAATAAATAAATTAAAGATTTTTTTATAAATCGTACAATGTCCCCTTAATAAACAATGTGCTAAGCTCCATGACGGTCATATAACATACACTCACTTCCAAAAGTTAAGTACGGAGAGGAAAATGCTAATTTCCGAAAGCCAATCAGAATTGAAGAGGATGCAATTCGCTACAGAGGTAGATGGAAGTATGCAAATATGTTAGGTAACAGCCAATCGTGCTTTCATGTCAAGAATAATGCAAAAAGGGCAGTCTTATAAGAAGCCAGCTTTATGAAGGGTTACAGAAGTTGATTGTAAGTGCTGATAGAAGGTGTTTAAAACTTTCGTACAATTTGTTTTGAAGATATACGTGTTTCTACGAATTCCAGAAAACAAATGGAAGATTCTGAGCGCTGGCGTGCAGTGGGGCGCATTGAAGCAGGACAGTCGATCACACATGTTGCTCTTTTCTTCGGCGTTCATCATTTTGCAATTTCACGTTTATGGAAACAATTCCAAACCACACAGACAGTTGTCCGAAGGTCCGTAAGTGGTCACCCAAGGGTTACAACCCAGCGGAAGATCGATATATTGCTATTGTAGCCAAGCGGAATCGCAGGGCGATCTCCACACGTGTGACATCTATGGTTATACAGCGTCCATTGATAAGGCTATATCTGTAGCTACTGTACGCCGAAGACTAAATATGAATGGACTGTATGCCCAGGTACCTCGAATTCGTGTTTCTCTATCCGTCCAATCAAGAGGGGCACGATTAAAGTGGTGCCGGGAATATGGCAATTGGACTGTGTCTGACTGGGGCAATGTCATGTTTACTGATGAGTCAAGATTTGCTCTGGAGCCAGATGACAAGCGTATAATGATATGGCGTAAACAAGGAACACGCAATCAGCCCCAAAACATCACCTAACATCACGCATTCCGAGGCGGAAGCATTATGGTGTGGGCAGGGATTTCATTAGGATACCACACCGACCAGCACATCTTTAAACAGGGTTCTGTGACGGCTGTACGGTATCGAGATGAAGTCCTAGAACCCATTGTGAGATTGTACGCTGCAGCAGTTGGCCCTACTTTTGTTTTAATGGACGATAACGCACGTCCCCATAGAGCTGACATCGTCGATGACTACCTGGAGAGTGAAGGGATTGCGCGTATGGCGTGGCCAGCATATTCGCCCGACCTTAATCCCATTGGAAATCTTTGGGATGCTCTCGGCCGTGCTGTATCTTCACGTTTCCCACCTCCAGCCACTCTTATTGAGCTGGAAACTGCTCTACAAGAAGAATGGCGATTGCTTAATTCTGCGGTGGTTGACCACCTAATTGAAAGCATGGTCAGAAGGTGTAAACTTTGCATACAGATGAGGGGGATTACATACCCTATTAATCTCCTTTTTTTCATTTTATGCTGTTTATTTTCACTTTACACATAATTCTGTTTAAGTCTCCAGTATGACATTATCTGATAACTTACAAAAATTTAATATTGTTTTCATTTCTGTATATAATTATTGATTTTGTTTTATGTATAAATATATATCTACTTTACTGCCAAATTTTGTGTCAATCAAAGCAGTATTTGTTGATTTTTTTGCATTTGACATCTTCGTGCTTAACGTTTGGAAGTGAGTGTAATTAAGGCAATCGGGCGTGTTCCCCCTCTCCCCATTGAATTCAAAAACTTACATTAAACTAACTTTTACTTATTGTTCTACTTGTAAAATTCAATAAAACTTCAAATTAGATAGTGGGCGAAGATGTTCAAATACTAAGATTTTTCAAAAACGTTTTTTAAAATTAAAAAAATATGTACTGTGTGTACGTGTCCTTATAAATCGAATGCATTTTCTTTACCTATGTACGTTATTCTTTTAAAAAGAAAGTTTTCGCAAAAAGTAAACGTTGACAATAGCGAAGCGCATGGACTGATGAGCTGGGTGAGTGAATATTAACGTCGCACTATTTAGCTATACTCGATGGCTTTTGTCGACGGACCTCATAACTTTGAATCATGGTCAAGTGAAGAGGAACACACCCGAGCTCTCTGGCAACCCCCTCTCCTAACTTTCACACCACGCAAATGGAAGGACGTTTGAGCTCTAGACAGATTTAAGGTGCATCACCTTTTTATACGGTGGGTGTTTAGTGGTACTGGGCTCGAACTCATGACACGCCGGCCACGAATCCGTTACTTTGATTGCAGTTATGCGACTATGACGTCTAACGACTTTAGCCCATTGATTAAAACCCTTGTCGATATTTTAACATATCTCTATGTTTTGAGAAATATTCAAGATTAATACATTTTTTTTCACGAGCCCTGTCTTCAAAAACCATAAATTCCTTCTAATTTTTCAGTAATATTTTCCATCACGATTTTTTTTTAAAGTTGATGGTCTTATTGATTTCCAAGCAGAAATAATATAGTAAATAGTATCCAGCATTTTCAGATTCTCCCAACATATGAGCAAATTATTACCACAACCAATCATTTTAAATGAGCTTAATATCATCCCCCCCCCCGTTTTTGCCGTTAGACCAATGCTTTTCAAACTTTCAATGTTTGCGATCCAATTTTTAATCATTTTTCATCTCGCCCCACTCCGTACAATAATATACTATGACGCTAAAGCTTCAATGCGACTTTAATTATAAACCGCACACATTATCAAGATAAGTATTAAACGTTGTATATAATTTTGTACGTGACAAACCCACAGAAAAGTCACTAGTAATTATTAAACTTGTTCTTAACGCAGTATTGA
Organism: Trichonephila clavata; assembly: GCA_019973975.1. Classification (NCBI taxonomy): domain Eukaryota; kingdom Metazoa; phylum Arthropoda; class Arachnida; order Araneae; family Nephilidae; genus Trichonephila; species Trichonephila clavata. Next base: position 34,509 of record BMAO01031267.1, read on the forward strand.
TGCACTAATTTTCCAATACATTACCAGTGACGCACACAAGAATTTTTCAAGGGTAGGGTCGAAAATCCACCATTCTCGTATTCTACCCCTATGCGCCGCCCAACATATCCTTTTGATTTTTTCGACTGTCGGGAACAAAAAACCGTAAAAAATTATTAAATAAATAATTAGCATTAATTAATAAAATTAATTATTAATAACAAATACTTAATTAAATTTTACGTACTATACACATAGGATTATAATCAATTGAAAAAGAAATCAAGGGCCATGGGGAGTTCTGGACCCCCCCCCCTTGTGTGTGCCACTGTGAGTACCGATACATTTATATAAGTATATTATATCAGTGTAAATATGTCAGAATGTATTTTTTGTTTTGCTTCTTTTTATTAAATTAATAATTTTTATAAATCTTTTTTCCCGACTTTTTGATATGTTCGCGCCCTCCCCGCTTAAGTTTATCACGCCCCCCTAGGGGAGCACATCCCCTAGTTTGAGAAACGCCGTGTTAGGCCTTCGAAATAAACGAGGTATTATTCTCGTATTAAAGTTTGAAGTATATTTCAAGCATTTGCTACTCCGGGAAAATATTTTTCTTTTCAGCTATTGCATGATTTTAGTAAAAAAGAGTTGAAAAAATAACCAATGTTGTGTAATAAGCAGCAATATTGAAGGGAAAAGAGGCTCAGTCTATTTATTTTTCTAACTGCCAACCCAAGTAGACTGTGTAGTAAAGCTAATATTTATCGAAAAAGTAAATACATGCATGACGTATATGCTCTCAAATTCTTTTGTTCTTTTTTAAAGAAGTGCAGCTGAAACTCAAATACAAATTGGCAGGTAGGAAGAAAAGAATTTACTTCTTCTCCACTTGTGTTTTCTCATAAACATAATTCATCGCCTTGACTTGGGGAATATAATTTAGAAGAGTTAAAACTAATTTCTCTCGAGAAAATGTTAATGCTTGATAATATCTATCTTAATTTTTTCATAGCGACCCCGTCATAAAATAAAATTCAGATATATTATTGAGTAATTTAGCTTTTTTTTTTATAAGTTTCACCCTTTTATAAGTTTCACTTGTATGTAATGGAATCTTTGAACTCAATTTTTACCCACTTTAAAAGGTCAGATTAATTCGAAATTTCGCTCGCTTGTCCAGGGCCAATGACAATACAATATTTTAAGAATTTTACTCTACTGTTCTGATCAGGATCATCAGTATTAATGATTTCCCATTTTCAAGTCCCATCCTGCATCTGGCGACTAATTTCAGATCCCATTTCCAGATTTGGTGACTAAAAGATTAAGTTACAACTTAGTTCGATTAACTATAAAAGGGTGTTTTTTAGTTTTTTTAAACTGTAATTTATTACTTCTAAAAATATAAATTTATTTAACTAAAACAATGAAGGGAAAATTTTTTTAAGAAAGAAAATCGTTGATAAGATATTTACAACCATACAAGGATGTACTAATTTAACAATATTTAAAGAGACCCAATGGAAAGAAAGGAATGAAAATGAATACCAATATTTGAAAGAATTAACAATATCTTATAAATATTTTCTTCCATTTGATTTCAAAATTTTTTGATGCCTATCCATTTCAAATACCAAAAGTATACGAATAGATGTAGAATCACATTAGAAGGGTAACTGGAGGACATGAAATATATTTTAAAATTAAACTCTATAAAACATAATAAATGGGTCTAAGGAAATGGTACGTAGTAAAGAAATAAACTGTGTGTTATTTTTTGATTGATAAATATACCTAACAGTTAAAAAAAAAACTTAAAATAAAGAATTGTGGGCTTATTAAAAATTTGAAAGCATTTGGTTTTTCAAAAGCATTCTATTTGAAAAAGTGCTTCAAATTTGATAGAAATTGTGTAAATATACATAAATTAATTTTTATTTAATTTGTAACTGTTCATTTTCTAATATACGTTATTTAATTGTATGCAGTATGTAAATTAGATTAGATGCTCGCCGATTTGGTTTTATAATTGAAAAGAAATGGCTTGTGTAGTGATTATAACTTGACATTTAGAGAATATGATTAAAATTCCATAAAAATAATTTTATTGTAGAAAATCCCTATAAAAAGGCCATGTGGCCAGTCTGTTATAGTTCATGTAAATAATTTTTCATGTTGTCTCCTGCATGGTGATAAAGGCTGCGGCTAATGACAAACACAAAACTTGGCCCCCTTACTACGATGAGTTCCGTGGGCCTCGATCTGTCATCGTCGATCGGGTGACATTAGAGACAACAGCAAATAATTTTATTCTTTTGTAGTGGAAGTACTATTTGTGTCATTTGTAAAGATATTTTTTGTCTAATTTTTAAATTAAGCAAACAGAATCTTACGCCGTTTTTAACACGATTTTATAAGTTCCACTTGTGTGTAACGGTAGGTGCATCAGCAATTTCTTACCATAATATAAACAATTGTCTAGTTTTTCTGAAAATGGAAATTAAAAAAAGAAGACTCGTGTATGTGAAAAAAAATTATGTTCCAACTGCTAAATATTTTTTATTTTTATAAAGTAATACGTTTAGAAGTGGTGATACGAATTAACAGTATAGCGCGCAATACGTTTAAAAGGTGATAATACGATTGGCACTTAATATTTTATTAGTTTGACCTGTATCTATATAGAGACGGAATCTTTGAAATATAACGATATGGGAATCATCCGAGACCCCGTAAACGGAGAGAATAAATTCCCTTCAGACCCGTTAATTAATATTCATTGAAAAGTAAGACTAATTTTAGCAGCCAAGTAATTTCGACACGAAATATAAAACTCAAAGATAAATTCAACAATGAATAAATGATAGTTTAAAAAACTAAAAAATACGCTTTTATAGTGAATCGAATTAAAAAGTAAAAAAATAATTCTTAATATAAGAATAAAATGATTTAAGAGAAAATGAATGTCATATTATGGTAAAAGCGGGGGGGGGGGGGGGAGGCTTATACTACATTTTTACACTAACTCGACATTTCGGAATAGAACAAGTAAGAAATTATAACAATTAATATAGAGCACCGCGCTTTTACCCCAATGACATTAATTTTCACGTTAATCCTTTTATTCTTATATTAATAATTATTTTTCTTCAGTTCGATTTACTATAAAAGCGTGTTTTTAATTTTTTTTAAACTATAATTCATACTCACTGCTTTTATGTACACGATTTTTAACTTACCTTGGGGAGGTCTACAGATTCCCAATCCATCTGTTTACGTCATTAATTAACAATTCAATACAATTTTGCTTAAAAAAAATACAAAAGATTATTTAATAATTAAGAATAAAAAGAATTTCTTCTGAAGAGAATAAACTTATTAAGGTAGTTTTAAGTTCCTCGTCCGGAGATTTTTCAGTATACAAATAGCAGCAAGAACAAATTTAAAACAATATTCTTCAAGGTTCATTCTTCGAATCATTTAGAACAAAAAGTCATTGTGGCAATCTTGCCAACTGTATTCATCATTCCAACACTACACCCTTCAACTACTCTAACACACAGGAGATTACTATTCCTTCTCACAATAGGTGAATAATGATGATAATGATTCCAGAAGGGACAAGATCACAAATCCACCACCGACTCATCGAATGAGCCTTATTTCGTATGTTTTGCATCGCACTATCCTCCCACTACTTCATAGAAAATCTCGAAGTAACCCCCGTGGGTGGTTTGAGTCGTATTCGGAGAAGCATAAAGCAGAATTCCATACTAATTGAAAATTGCCCAACCAAATTTCATCCCGTGATTCAATGTCGAGTGTCAGAATTAACGACATCAGCTCCAGCGTGTTTTGGCAGTGGTTTTGCTGACTATGCTTCGAAGATTCGCGCGGGAAACTATATCCCACCCTACCCACTTCCACGGTCTACCCCCCGGGCGCGTGTGGGTTTTCTCGTTGTGCGCTCGGGAGTGCCAAAAGTGTCTAATTTTAGGACCTTGTCGATAACAAAGTTGATGGGAGAACGCCAATAGAAAGCCCCCATCGAAAAAAAAAAGACCTTGAATGCTTCGGTTTTTGAAAGTGATTTATTTTTTTAAAATTTTCTGTTCGAGAGAGCATTGTTCCAGTTTATTTCGTTTCTAATTTTGAAGTTTGGAAAGTTACAAATAAAGAAACATGGTTGTATTTTTGGAAGCGTTGTAGCTCCTTCTCTCACACTGTGACGTCTGTAAACTAGTGGTTAAGCTGTAATAATTTCCTCGCACTTCTGAAGAAGCAACAAACAGCACTGAAAAAAGTATTTTCTTTCTTTGATTAATGTAAGAGAATTTCTCGTGCAGCTGTTCAGTGCATTTATACCTTTCCTTAAATTTATGTGGGGATATCTCAGGAAATTTTGAAGCTACTACAAAATCAGGAATTCTTATATGTGGTATATGAAGTACGCAATTGACATTGACTGAAGAACTCTCAAAAGAAACAGACCAATAAGGTGGACCCCGAATACTTTTTTTCAGAATTCAAAAGCCAACCTATGCGGGGGAAAAGTCCTATGGTGTTTAGATGAAGGGAAAAATGAAATAAAAAAATTTTATGTTAATTTTATGCTTATGCCACTAAAGGGGTTGAAGTTTAGGTATTTGTGTTTTTTATGGTAAAAAGTCAAAGTAAATTTGTTAAAGAAAACAAGTATTTTAGTACTTTTTTAACATGTATTGCGATGAGAGAATTTACCTACTAAATAGTTACAAGAAAAAGACATCAAGTACTTTCAACAGCTTCTTAAGAATTAATTAAAAAAAAATAATAACAGGTATCGAGAAATTACAGCGCACGATAAAGTGGAAAACAGAAAAAGCTTGGGATCGGATTAATCCGTCGGTACGAGGAGAGAGAGTTGAAAATGTTGTAATGTACATTGTGCTATTTACTACTCCTTAATAAAAAATATTTTTTTATTCATATTGTAGAAAAATAACTGTTTTGGATCTATAAAATCACATATAACCAAAATTAAGTCTTTTTCCCTTTTTTTTAAAAATTTAGCCCCCTGTGGCGATATTAAACTTTTAAATTAAATAATAAAAAAATTATTTTCTCCTTATCATAGGTAGATTCCGATTAATAACTTTTTTTTCACTCCATAAAACCACGATTCACACAAACAACCAGTGTTGTCCTTGAGGATTAGATATGAAGGAGATTCGATACCTTTCGTTCTGTAAGCACGTAACTTATCGCTGGGCTAAGATGATCACTTCAATCCAAAGTCAGTTACTGGCTTATATAGATACCACCGTCACACACTCTCCTACAAGTGAGTCGGTAGGTGAACGAAAAATATCGTTGTTATGGCGAGCGTGTGAGTTGTTGCAACAAGCGTCACTTGGTTCTGATGGCTTGTTGGTTGGCGTCATGTGTGTCTGACGGCTTGGTTGTATCTGCGGCTGGTAGATGGTGCCACAATAGCAGCACGGAGGTTGCGGTTTTCTTTAATTAGCGTCAAGATCACTAATAGAGATTCGATCTCTGTACCTTTCGTTCCATAAGCACGAAACTTATCATTGGGGTAAAGTGATCCCTTCAATCCGGAGGCTGTTACTGGCTTATAGATACCTCCACCACAGATGCATAACCTCATTTCCATAGTGAATGATACCCGAAAAGTCACATAATTATCAATCATAGGGAACTCTCATCGGATGTTTTTTCAGGTACCCTGCCTACCTCATAATTTTGAGTCATGATCAAATGAAGAATAGCACCCCGCTTCACACATCACGTTTAAGTATAATAGATTTAATGTGCATCAGCCCTCTATACGACAGTGACGAGTCTTTGGGCGAAAACGAAGCTCAAACGAACGTCTCAGATTTTCTCTAAATTCCATTCCATCTCACGTTTTCCTTGTAAGTGAAGTAGCGGCTATAAAAGATAGCCACGCTGCCTTCGGGGCATTGGACTTTAGTTCGATTCCTGTGGGCAGGGAAGTCTTAAGGCATGGGACAGGGCCTCGTTTGGGGTTCTCGACTCTGTCTATATAAGATCACGATCCGGATAATTTTGATGGTTAAATATTATTTCAGTACATATTCTCCGAAAAATAGGGAATTTCAAACTGCATGGCAACTGGCAAAAGTGGTAAGACTGTATTATGTGATGACCGTTGTCCATGTCTAAGCCTAGGCTTTATACCATAAACAATCATTCAACTCATTTAGTCGAAATGCGACCACTGATCGAGTCAGTTTGTGCCTAGGTTTTTGAAGTTGTGAGTCGTGTACAATTGTTTCAAATTATCGTTTGAACGAGTATTTGACAATGCATGCTATATACTGTCTACTTTTAAAGACCTCAAGTAGTGCATAGGGTCTCAAAGGATCTTAAGGTTTCTCTGGGCCTAGAGTCTCATATAGTCAATGCCCGTGTGTGTGTGGGGGGGGGGGTGCATTTCATTTTTGGCAAGTTTCCAGTTTATGTAAACTTAATTTATTTGATAGAATGTTCTGGAATACTCGGTTGGTATAAAAAAGAGACTGCTTTCCAATTGAAAATTCAGATTTTTGCATTCCATCAGCTTGATCGCTTATGAAAAATAGATGTTTTGTATTGTATTTACTTTTTTACAAAAATACATAACCTGAAATTGCATAATGTAGAAATTGATTGGTTTATTATCTGAGGACGTAAGTTCTCTCAGATGGTCATAAGCTGAGATGAGGGTGTACATCGCACACGCAACGATTCGGCAACCTGTGGCTTGTGGAGAAATTTTCAGTGGCACTCTACAAAGTTATGAGATAAAGTTAAATCGCTCTGTTTCTCCTCTCTACACCTCAAGCATTTTGATTTAAATGCTGTTTCTCACTTTCAATTCTGTGCAATAAAACGATTCTGCTGAATCTGTTTGCAAGTATGTGATTTATATAAAAAATAAAATATGACTCATTCTTAGGGTTAAATATTCAGCTGAAATCAGGATGACTGTGTAATACTTCCAAAATGAAGCATCACTCATGCTGCAAATAAAAAAAAAAACTTCAGAATTATTGAAAGCAAAATTTAAGGAAGTATGAAAAGACCAGGAAGATAACTTTAACAATAAATCGAGAGCTATTTTAAATTGTTGCATGTAATTGTCGGAGTCGCATTTAACCGTTTGAAGAAAATTGCAGGTGCTTTACTTTTCACTTTTGCTTCTACATATCTATGTGAACAAATTTTTTTCTAGTATGAAATATATTTTGAGTACACAAAGTTATTTAACAACTGAACATTCAGAGTCGTGTGTCAAATTGTGAAAGTCGCAAATTGTACCCTTGATATTGTAATATTAAATTGAGATTTACAGGGCCAGTTTTCGCATTAAAATCTTATTTTTTTAAAACTATTTGCACTAATACTTACATTTTATGTTTGTTTTATCTTAATAAATATTCTTAAATACATATAACTTGTGTAGAATTTTAATTTCCTATTTATGTTGAAGGAATAGTTATATTTTATGCTGCTTATTTTTGGTAAAATAAATATCTTTAAAGGATGCATAATTAATATATATATACAACTCAAAATATTAATATTCTTAACCTCTATTCCCTTACTCTACATGCATTGCCGTAGGAATCGAATTGTTTGAAATATTTCTTACTGTTTGGCACCCTGAGTCGTAGGTTTGGCATACCAAAAGTATAAGGTTGCCGACACCTGGTGTAGCTCAATCAATAAAATAATTAATCAATCAATTTTCAAATCACGCCACGCCTCAGGACAGCGTTACAAGATAAAGAGTGTACGCCATTTCTTCATATTTTTTTTTAACTTCAGATTCTAATGTTCAGTAATCCATGGCCTCGTTCTCTTTTTTTTTAAGTATACATAATTTCAAAAACAACTCCATTAATTTAAGATACATTTAAAAAATAGCTATTATATATACATTCTGCAACCGATACAATCAGTTAATTGTTCAATTAACACTTCATTCTTGATGGCTATCTTTGATGAATCTAATGACGATCTTCCTCCGGCTGGGAAGACGAGCTCACTCACGCGAACCATCGATTTCACGTACTTTTTTTTGTACAGATTTTCTCACGCATCACTCAAGAATAACAAGCCTGGACGCGCGTCGAAGGAAGGTGTCGTTAAAAGCGAGTATCCCCATCGATCACAACAAAATGATCGAGATCTCTTATCGTTCCCGCATGCAAAGAAGGCGCGGCACTTAATGGCCTTGTCGGTCGGTCGTAAGGCTTGGCAACACCCTTCCTCCCTTGACAACTTAGCAGGTGTTGGTTACATCTGCCAATTGAAAAACAATGCAGCTCACTGAGACACAGAACTGGCAACTTGTTCCGCTCTCCGATTTATCCAGCCGCTGTCATCAGAATAGACTGTATCCGTAACCCTTTCCTTGACAAGCTTCTGACAAGTGGTTGTGGCCTTCTTCAAAGATCGGCTCTGTTTTCTCTGTCGTGGTCGTTTATCTTCAAAGAAGAGACAAGCAAATAATCACAGCACCCCATAGCCATTTTTCTTTTTCTTCTTCCAGCGACAACTAAGCAAATTCGCTGTTCGAACCTGTTGGATCTCGTAAAAACAAATAGTCCCATACACTAATTATTGCGGAGGAAGATTCACGAAGGTTGCGATTATGGCTTTCTGTCAAGTTAGGGTTGGTTTATATTATTGGATCTTTTTTCTTGCCGCTTCGCCGACAGATGCTTTGAATGTCAATGAAGCCCTTAGTTGATTCGAGTGAAAATGTCTTGTCAGGTGTCTTTATTAATTGTATAACTGAAAACAAAGGAGACACAGTTGGATTGAGTGGAGGAGTGAGATCTTGATGACGAGTTACTATTTTGAAATTGATGATTCTATTTTGCATTAATTGTGTGCAGAACGTTGGATAATTGCTTTACTTCAAAAAATTGTTTCGAATTCACACCTGAACTAAACATTTACTAATTGTTTACTGCATTTTTATTAACATTTAGTATCAGGAATCATTGCATATCCTCTTTAAAATAACCGTTTATTTTTAGGGGTAGATATACAGCTGCTTGAGAATATGCAGCGCTGAACCACAATTTTAGAACAAACTTAATCTTAACCTATAAAGCAGTTTTATATACACTGCTTATGCATAAAATAAAAATTTTCTTTTTAAAAAAAATCGTTAGAATTTTTTTAGTTAATTTTTCAATATGGAATAATATTTTACGGTAAATTAAGAGAAATGCTACGGAATTGAAATTATCTTCATCAAATATCAAAGAGCCCGGATACAATTTGGAACACATTTCAGGCAAGAAATGTTTTAAAATTCATACAGATTAGTAACGTTGAAATAGTTACATCTGTTTATATTAAAGTGTGTCTATGAAGTTTAGAAAAAAAAATCTAAACAAGCAAGTTTTTCTTCGAAAATATAATGTGGAAAAATCTTTTGATTACGTTACAGGAGACGGAAATATGGAACACAATTTACTCCAAAAAATGTATCTGTATAACATGCTGTTCTTTATAAGACACCTAAGCCAGACTATGATATTAAGGAAGACACGTTTTTATATCCGGAAAACTACTCCAAGTTTGTTTCCCATTCTCTAACGCTACGCAAAATCAGCCTCAATGGACTTGCATTCATTTGAATGAGAAGTGGACTCTGAGATGTATTATTTCATTTGAGTTGTACACTTTTCTATTACAGAAAAATTAAATACCCTGTTATATAAGAATCAAGGGAATGCAGTTGAGGAAAACTGCGACCGCGAAGGGATCGAGCGGCTGGCAATTAGTCAGTAACCCTGACCCTCCTCAATGAAGAGAATTTCTTCCTCTGTCAATCCCGATGAATTAGAGAGGCGCCATTGTGATTCCTCTTAATGGATGTCGGTGCGCTAGACTGTAATAATCGCTGTCCCTGTCTCTTCTGCGTTGCTTCATGCAAAGGGAAGCGAAACGTTGTAATCTATGCTGACTTAATGATTTGTTTGTTTGGGTCCACGACAGTGACGCAATCTAAATCGAGCTTGATTGGATTTTACGTTTACATAAGTTGCCGAAAAACTGATAAAAAATCTTTTTAAGAAATATAAAATCAGTTTATTATTTTGTACGAGTGTATATTTGTTGCTTAACCCGGAAGAAGGAACGCACTCGATACAAACGTTAATGGTCGCGCGGGGGTACGGAGTCACCCCAATCCTTTGTTTTTATAATTATTTTTATTGTACACGATAAAAATCGTAATTCTAGTGAATAATTTAAATAAGAGAAAGTATACTTACCTACTTTAAAGGACTTTTCAATTTTTCTTTGACAATTGGAGAAAAAATTCAATCAAACTGAACTAAAATATTTCAAGTGTGCGTGACTTTAATAAAGAACACAAATTACATACACTTTTTGCTAACATTACAGGAATGATATTTGCAGACACAAAACTGTCATATTTTGTTTAAGTTATTGTAGTTTTCTTGTCCTTTGATGATCGGCTAATAGCATGTTGAACTTTTTCTCGCTTGTCTTTTTAACAGGGCGAAGTATTTCTTGTGGTACACTTTTGGCTTCATATCTTTCTTGATGGAGTTCTTTAGGTGGCATTTGAAAATTTTCCTTTCAACTCAAACGTTTCATGTCCATCGCTTTTCTCACATTTACTTTCGCTAACATGATTAATATCCATTATTTCAGCAGGTTTTTCCCTGCCTTAATCAATTTCAACTTCCTTCAATAGAGAACAGATACCATTTCTTTTTTTATATTCTTCTCATTTACGTTCATAAATCATAATGAGTCGTGCAACACAGCAATCAAAACCATTCAGTCATTCACAGGGGGAAATGTGGCCTGTTCATGGAAAATATTTTGGAACAAAAGTGATCGCACAGGAACCTCAGTCACCAGACGTACCTTAAGATTGTAAAAACCGTTTGACACTTCCCAAAAAAGAGGGAGTAAAGTGGAAAATACATTTCAGTTCCCATGAAGACTGTCATATAAGAGGATACTGGCAATGTCATTGGTAACAACTTTTCCCAGAATCAACGATTTCGAGAGTTTGCGGGTGACTCTGTGCCCCAAGCGACCGCTCCCGGGTTAAGATTCCCATCCACTCTCCATTTTGGAGGTCAGTCGCCAATAGTCTTCGTGGTGTCTTAGAGCTCAAAGTAACAATAAACATTAATCCCTTCACCATTTGAATTCGCAAACATAATTTTAATTGTATGGAAATATGATTTTAAGATTCGAATCTAGATTAGTTCATTGATTTGATTGCATTGGAGGAAGGGAGCAAAAACATCAAAAGTTTCTCTAAAATTATATTTTTACTCCGATTTCTCAAATTTTCATTTTAATGATTCTTAAGTGGATTTTCAGATGTTAATGAATTATTTAGAAACATGTATATTTTTGATTATTGGTTGGAAAATTTAATTCTTAGAGAAACGTTCCTTATTTTTTGCTCTTTTGATTGCTTTTTATTACATTCAAATCGATGCTATTGATATCATATAACCTCACTGTTATTAATTTTGTTAACTTCATTGTTACCAATATAAAATGTAGTATTTATAGTTAAATAACAAAAAAGCATTTTCTTTGTTACGAGCCCTTTTATCTCATATCGAAAGTAAAAATACTAAGTTAATAGAATCACAACAAGTTTCAATGATCTTCTGTGGCTTGTTAAGGTTTCTTTAAAATCAGATATTTTTGTATGGGGGGACACATTTATTTTTCAAATACCATTATACTTTGTATAATGTTACAATATATGAAGGAAATTAGGAAGGCATTCTCAAACATAACGTCGTCGTGTGTTGCCGAAGTTTGGAAAGTGGTGTGCTGGCTCATGTATCTTCCTCGTCATTTGACCAATTCAAAACGACGAGGTTCATCCCCTGTAGCCTTCGTGTTGCTTCAGAGTGTGATGTTAATAAAACTTCAAGCGAAATCAAAGCAACATGAGGACTGCTGTTGATGGCTCTAGTCTGAAGGAGGATTCGATCTCGGTACTTTTCATTCCACAAGCACGTAACTTACTTCTGGACCAAAACGATCACTTTAGTACGGAGGCTGTTACTGGCTTATATAGATATCACCGCCACACACTCCCTTGCCAGTGAGTCGATAGGCTAAAGAACAATATCGTTGTTATGGCGAGCGTGCGAGTTATTGCTGTTGCGTCATTTCGCTCTAATGGCTTTTTGGTTGCGTCATGTGTGTCTGACGGCTTTGTTGTATTTGAGGTGGGTAGATGGCACCACGACCGCTGCGGTTGCGTTTTTTTCTCTGAGTTCAGCGTCAAGGTCACCAATGAAGGAGGATTCGATCTCGGTACCTTTCGTTCCGTAAGCACGTAAATTACCGCTGGACCAAAATGATCACTTTAGTCCAAAGGCTGTTACTGGCTTATATAGATACCACCTCCATAAGTCCTTTTGAGGACTAGACCTCTTAACCTCCTGGTCAAGTGATGAGGGGGACATCTGAGTCGGCTTTCCAAACTTCCCCATTGACAGATAGTAAAATGATGAATGAAATTCGCGAATTAAATTTGTGTGTAGAGTTTTTCCACAGCAGTCTATTTCCACTTGATTCAAAGATTCGTGGGGAAGTCACAGTCAGGCGACGAAAACAACATTTACGGGGGACATGGCAACTTTCCGCATTATTATTGAGCTTCGAAAAAAGAATTTAGTATAGAATATAATTTATCCTTCCAGGAAGTTAAGCTTTAAAAAGGATTTTGCAATGGTATGAGAAAATTAAACCATCAACGAAATCCAATGCTCTTCTGTATCAAAATTCTTTGGCACATTTCCTCTTTCTATTCATTGCCAGGGAGAAAAATTAAGTCAAGCAAAACTGTTTTAAGGAGTTAAGTGATTTAAAGGTGAAGGCATTGCAATTGCTTTGAAAATCTTCTTTGTTTGAGACAATTTTTCGACATTTCTTAGGATGCCGGCTTATTAATTAAATGAAGTTAACCATAATGAGGCAAGAAAATATTTAATCTTTCATAGAGAAACAACTTCGGCTATACCGTGCCTATGTTTAAGAAGAAGAATAGAGGAAGTTTTATATGCAAATTTTTGAAAGGCTTTAAAAATAATTAAGGAATGGAATGATTTTTAATGATGGAACTGTTATAATAACGTGTGGTAATAATAGAATGGTTTTTACAAGAAAAAAAATCTTATTTTAAAATTTTAATAATTGAAAAATGTATGGAAAAAAAAAACTTTTTTAAAAAATTCGATTTGCTTTACAAAAAGAGGGTTGTTTATTTTTTCTTACGGGCATGAGAAAAAGAATTATTTAATTAAAAGTAAATTGTTAAAGAAATAATTTAAACCATTGTGTATAGGTTTGTATGCTGTGTATTTGTATATATATACGCTCTATAACAAAAAAAAAACCGACGTCCCAAAAACAGTTGTCCGATAGACTAAAAAAAAAATTAGTGGATAGAAAAATTATGCACAGAATAGAAAATGATTAAAATTTCAGAAAATTTGAATGATTTATTTTAGAGTCCCATAGTTACAAAGTAGCGAGCTCAATAAGGTGTTGACCCACCTCTAGTCTGAATGCAAGCTGCCACACTACATGGCATAGAGTTATAAAGCAGCCGGATGGTCTCCTGAGGTATTTCTTGCTAAATTTGCTCCAATTATCGGGTCAGGTCTTCAACATTCCCTGGTAGATGCAGTCGCCTTCCCATCATATCCCAGACATGCTCGATTGGAGAGAGATCTGGCTGGCCAAGGAAATGTTTGACAAGCTGTAATACAGTTCATATCAAAACGTACCGTATATGGTCTGGCATTATCCTGCTGAAAAATAAGGCCAGGGTACTGCAAAAGGAACGGTAGCGAAACAGTTTTCAGAATGTCATCGATGTACCTCTTTTGCTGTATGTGGCTCTACTGACGACCAAAGGGTTCCGGCTGTCAAAAGAAATGGCATCCCAGATCTTAACTCCTGCTTGAGGGCCTGTGTAGCTTGCAATAGTGAAAGCAGGATCAGCACGCTGCCCTGGGTGTCTCCAGACACTTCTTCGATGATCGTCAGAACACAGTTGGAAGCGGGACTTGTCGCTAAACACTACGTCCCCAGTCAGCCTGATTCCAACCTGATCGAACAAAGCACCATTGTAATCTGGCTCGACAGTGGGCAAGCGTGAGTAGCAGGTATCTTAGTGGTCGGTACGAGCGTAATTTCGCTCTATCAATCGTCTGTGAATAGTCATGGACACGCGTGTGCGGGTCGCACATCTGATCGTTGATAATGATGAATTAGACGCTGTGACAGCTTATCTGACAATCAATTTGTCCTTCCAAACTGCTGTGACCCTAGGTCAACCGCTACCACCTTGAGCTAAAATATGCCATTGTCCACCCATTCTTGCCAGCATCTTCTAACTTGGACCCATATGACGAGCGATTCTCCGATTTGCCCAACTTGCCTCTTTCAATCCAATGATACGACTTCTTTCAAACTGTGACAGTTGCTCGTAATGAGTTCGAATCTTGTGGCGATGCGTTTTTTCAGTCGTTTTTGAAAGGTATCCTAAATCGCAATACAACAGAAATTTTGACCATCAAATTGAGAATTGCTTCTTAGACACCTTCTGAGTGCGCAATTCCGATGCGCCGTGGCTCCCGCTATTCATTCATTGGACGCAAAATTTTAATCATTTGCATGTTCGGTACAAATGTCTTTGCATAAGAAATTTCATTACAATCGGCCAACTCCTTCTTGGTGCGACGTTTTTTTTTGTTATATAGTATATATATAATTATATATAACATTTATATATTTAACATAACATATTAATGTGCATTTAACATCATTATTAAATTTGATGATTTTTTAGATAATAATTAAAATTAGTATGGAATGCGTTTATATTACTTAAGAAAGCATAAAAACTTTTTTTTTTGAATTAAAAGAACTGAGAGTAATATTTCTAAATTCATTATGCATATTTGCCGGTGTACGTACATTTGTATGTATGTATTTCTTATAAAAGAATATATTATCAGATGTAATTATATATAAAAGTTTCTCTTATATAAGATTTATAAAGTTTTTAACATGTTTTCTGAAATCTATGCTTTTAATGTTTTTAAATAGAAATTGCTGCGACTTTTGTCAAATTAAGCATTTTTTTCTTACTGCTTTCTAGTGTTCTTTCTTATGATGTTTTTGTTTTGTATGTTTTTCAAAAATTACTGATATGCGTGTGTTTTACTGATGGCTTACGTCTTTTCAATTGTGTTCAGTAAAACTTTTATGTCTCTTACTGTTCGTTTTGTGTCATGCCCTCTCTGAGTTTTTGTTTTCTGTGTAATGCACATACTCTTTCAATAAACAAGTAAATTCGGTTTTTCTTTTTACCCCCAATGACGTCAAAGTAGTAAATTTAATTTTTAAAAACATCCCATAAGCAACTACTTTCATACAGAAAATGAGAGATCCTTATCCCACGACGTAACAAGAAATCTAAACAGTTTAAGGGGCAAAAAGTCTTCGTAAACGCTTCCTGCAACAAAAGCGCTGCTTATCAGGTAGCGGCATCAAGGTGCTCGCTCCTTGGAGGTAACCTAGAAACCATCATTTAATGTCCCATTCCGATTCCGCCGCTCCCGGGGGAAATGGTGCGTCAAAAGAGGGTCTGGCCCGCGTCCCAACGACCCACTTGCTCCTCCACATCTGCTCATCCTCCTCAATTAAGGAGACCGCGTCTTCCGTGAACCTTCTCCTTTTGCACATTGAGCAAAGATCGGATAAATCATCTGTCAGGACACGCGGGTACAGTTTCGGGATATTGCAACTTTTTTATCCATTTATAAGATTTCGGAGCAGAAAATGTTGCTGGCTTGCGTGAAATTATGTGAAGGAAGAGAAATGCTTATCGATATCGATAACTGACGCCATTTTATTGATGAACAGTGGCACCCACAAGAGGAAGAGGGGGGGGGGGTTCCCGGGTTCTCCAACCCCCCCTTTTTTCGATCAATTATAATCCTATGCATATAGTACGTAAACTTTAATGAAGTATTTTTTAATAATTAATTTTATTAATTAATCCTTATTTATTCAGTAATTAATTTCTTTACTGCTTTTTGTTACCGAAAATCGGCAAAATCCAAAGAATATGTCAGACGCGTATTGGAGCATGATACGAAATTGGTGGACTTCCGACCCTGCACCCCCTCTCCTTGAAAAATTCTTGTGTGCGCCACTGTTGACGAATATACTAAAATTTTAACTCACACAGAAAGGTTTAGTTTACATAAACATCACCGCTTTCAGAGAGAGAAAGCTATTGTTCTGTTATGGGCTGTTCATTCAAAATTAATAAGAACATTTTAATTTGAGGAGATGTGTGGTTACAGTAAAATTGTGTGCTATCTATGGAATGTCAAAGCCCTTTGTCCCAATACTCTAATTTTAATTATAACAGTGAAAGCTGTATTTTTAACGTTGCACAACTAAAGCAACTCTACGGCTATTGGTGATATATCTCGAAATTTTGAACCTCAGGACAACACTTGAGCTGGCACTTCCTTTCCTAACTTCCCCACCACGCTATGGACGTGGTAGCCTAGTGGTAAAGGTAACGGACTCTTGGACGGCGTATCATGAGTTCAAGCCTAGTGCCGCTGAAGACCCGTCGCGTAGGGAAGCGATGCATGTGTTAAATAGGTCAAGAGCTCAAACGTTCTCCCATTGGTGTGGTGTGGAAGTTAAGAGAGGGGGTGACAGCTCATGTGTCGTCCTCGTCACTTGACCATGGTTCAAAATTACGAGGTCCGTCTCCAAAAGCCCTTGTGTAGATGAATAGGGCGACGTTAATACTCACTCCAAATTATGCTAACGGGAGGACACAGAGCTTCGACAGATTTAACGTGCATCGGCCCTTTTCAAAACGACAACTTTTCAGTCGAATCGAACTTCGAAAAAAAATGCCACTCATAATTTCTACCACATAAATATGAGGGCCACGCTAACATGTTGGCTGTATTCACGGATTCGATGTCGGCGTGTCATTAGTTCTAGCCCCGTCACTAGAAAGACCGACCGATGCATATTAAAACTGCCGAGGCTCAAAGTCCTTCCGTTGGTGTGCGGAAGTTAAAAGAGGGAGGGTAACAGCTCAGGTGGCGTCCTCTTCACTTAAGTATGGTTCAAAATTACAAGGTCCGTCGCCTATAGACCACGTGTTGTTTTACTATGCTACGTTAATAAATACTCACATACGACATAGTTATGATTTTACTGCAATTACTCCTACTGTTTCGTCCATCTATAGTTATTTGATCCATGCTTTAAATTGAAATGAATCAGACTGACCACCTGACCGGAATATCTGCTCATGCATCTCAGTGTTCAAGGTCATGAAAACTGAGATGGGCACAGTAGGCCTTGGGGCTCTCATAAGCTGTTGCACCTCTGAGTTTAGTTAAAAATTCACAAGTATATAAAAAAAATTTTAAGTCAATTCCTACTTAGATCAACAAAGAAATTATTTTAAAAACTTTTTATTAAATAGTTGCAATTAATATAAATATGTATATACATATAACATAATCACAACATTAAGTGGAAATTAATTTTTATTAATTATCATTGAAGTATCGTATTGTCATCCTAAGCAATCGTGTATGTAAAATTTCAGTTCAACTGTTCAGCTTTGAAACGTGAGGGGAAAAAAATCTTTTAAAGATTTGACCCAAGTCGCTAAAAATGAAGCCAACATGGCTGTATCTGTAATTATTTAAATAACTAATTTCAGTCAATAATTTTAATTAATTATAATAAAATTATCGTATTGTTACCCAAAACAATAGTGTATAGAAAATTTCAGCTCAAATGAGTGCTTTAAAATGTGAGAAAAACCTTTTCAAGTTTTGACACAAGTCACCAAAAGGGTTGCTAAGTCGCCAAAAATGATGCCAACGTGGCTGTATTTGTATTCTTTGTTTTAATCAATTTTTATTATTTAGTTTTCAGTTCAATTGAGTGCTTTAAAATGCATTTTATTACCGATTGAAAATTTGAACAAGATAAATATAGAGAGTGTGAGCTTATAGTAGGAATTGAAAAAACAAATTCAACTGTAATTTTTAATGTATTTTATTTGAAAAAATAACTAAAGAAATATATATATATATATACATATATTTTGCGCGTGTGCTTTTTCCGAAATTCAAACAAACCAAATTTAATGAAATAAAATTTTTAAATTTCTGCGTTAAAATTTTGGAAAGTTAAAGGAAATAATATTTTTTCTTACGTGAAATTCGAAAATAGATGAAAGATTGAAAAGTTTTGTAATTTTGGGCAAAATTTAGGATAAGATGAAATATTTATCCAATAGCTAGATTCAAGACAAAATAATGAAGTTTATATGCATTGTGAAGCAAAATTATGTACCAAATTTAAATACCTGTGAAAACACGATACAGTTATTGTATTTTTGTAACGTTTCAGATCTATTTTAAATTTTAAAAGGTTATTTTCATTAAGATTAAAAACATTTTCACAATATTTACGTGCCAAAAACTTTTTCTTTTCAGTGAAGCTCTAATACAATCTTAACGCCAACTATTGGCGAGAAAACCTGGCACACTAACCCTTTATATACAGAAGAATTTCCTTTCGGCAAATGTTATGTAATTCGTTCATATGTATGAATCAGTCTTTATGCAAAGAACAGGTGCTCTCAAAAACCTATTTTTCAAATCGCGTTTTCAAAAGACGAGGAAAAGGTGCTATAAATAAATAAAAAAACCCCACCTGATACTCTGATTAGTCGAAAGAGAAGCGTCTCTCTCAGCATTAAATCAGCTCTTCAAAATTTTTTCTTTTTTTAGTGCTATGACTTATTTGTGTCTCACTAACTTTATGTTATGAGATAATCCTATTCATCATCCTGCACCCAAAACTTTTAAAATAAACCTTTGGAAGGGGTATTCCACCCACAGATGAAATCAGAAGGATCCATTTCATCTCATCCTGCTCTTCTTAGCCCCATCAAATGGTCTAAACACCATGTTAAATTTAAAGACTATAAATCAAGTTACTTAACACTTGTCAGGAAAGGGTTTCTTATTTTATACAGAGTGCTCTTTCTTTTCCGTATCATTTGTCTAATTTGTAACAATGGTAACGGTACTAATTGAGATGCAGTTAGCTGGTTTTTGCGTAATTATTTCATACTAGAACAGTGATTCTCAAAGTTTCAACATTCGCGACCCAATATTCCATCATAATTTTCTTCGCGCCCCCTCATACAATAACAATATATTAAATTCAATAATACTAAACTTTGACGCAAAAAATACGACACGACTTTAAACTGTTAAGTGCCACTGGCGTATACAGACGTCTCGCTTAGTCAAAGCGTTAATTTCCCCGGACGTATGTATACGTCTTTCCGAAGTACGATCTTTTCTGTGCACTGCTATCCATAAACTTATTCCGAAGGCTTTGGAATGCAATAAAAGGACATTGACAATGTTTGTGAAGGATTTACTTATATTTCAGATTATTTGCTTCTATATTCCTCCCCCCCCCAACCCAATACATGACATGCGTGCGCCTACGTGGAAAACGGTTGGCATGGGAAAGCGAATCGCATAATTTTTAATCGGCAGTTAAGGGATTAGTTATAAACCGTACAAATTAACAAGATAAGTGTTAATTATTGTATATCATTTTATATATGACAATCTCATGGGGCACTGGTAATTATTAAACTTGTTCTTAACTTGGTATTGTTAAATTAAGTATAAGATACATTGTATAGCACTGATGCATTGATAAGTGTAATATATCAGTTTAAATGTGCATTTTATTTTTTATTGTGTCAGAATGTATTTTGTTTATTTTCAGAAAATTAATAATTTTATAAATAATATTTTGTTTTCTACTTTTCAATATGCTCGCACCCCCCTCTCAGAGTTATCACGGCGCGCTCCACAGTTTGAGAAACGCTGTACTAGAATATATAAGAGTTTAGTTTCAGCATATGCAAAGATTCGGAAGTAGCAAAATTTTTCTTTTTTAAATAATTTACAAATTATGCAAGTGCTTTTTAAAAACCGACATATAACGCGCACCTGTACTTTCAAGCTGCATTTATTAATTTTTAGGTTATGCGCCTCGTAACGCGCACCCTCTTTTTGATACGAAGCAAAATCTGAAATGTACATGTGCAATGCTCTTATATTTCGAAGTCATTTATTCTAGGCAATATCTCAGACTTTTGAAAAAAAATAGTATACATCTAAACTACAACCCTCTCTTTAAGTTCATTAGGTATGTCATTACTTTTAAATAAACAGTTTTTCAATCAATGTAATAGTCTAATTCTTTTTTATGCTCATCTTTTATTTTTATTTTTGAAGCTATCATTTTTATACTCGGTGTAAAACCGTAAATTTCGATCTTATTTCTTGTGTTAAAAGTGTGCGCTTTCGCCGAATTTTACGGTATGTTAAAAGTTGGTTTTGAGAAGGGTGCACGCTAAATCCGTCGAGGTTCGAAGTCCTCATGTTGGCGTGGTGTAGAAAAGTTTGGAAAGTGGGCTGCTATAGCTCAGGTATGTCCCTCGTCACTTGTCCTATGTTCAAAATTACGAGGTCAATAGCCTTTAAGTTGTTTTAGAATGCGGTGGTAATAATCAATTTATATTAGAGAAAAATACTTGATCGATGGATTGTTTTATTAACGTTACACTCAGAAAAACTATTGACAACGTACTTTTCATAATTTTGAACCACGATCAAATGACGAGGTCGACATCCGAGTAAAACACGTTATAATACAGATGAAGTATTTAGAATTAGTACATTTATTTTCATATTGGCAAACGTTTCAGAGAAAACAAGTAATACAAAAAAAATAGTTTTTAAGTTTTATTTTAATTTATTTTTATAAAATAATTACAATTAATATAAACATGGACAAACATATGACAGAATCGCAATATTAAGTGGAAAAATAGAAAACGATTTTTCATTTTTTTTTTCTGTATATGGTGTTAGATTATTTGTTTGGTACTGTTTATTCAATAAATTTAATTATTCTGATAAAATAGTATTGTAAGAAAGAAACCAAGCCATATCAGAAATTAGGCCACCCCAGGTGATATTCGAACCCACGACCTTTCGATTAGAAGTCCAACACGCTATCTGTTGAGCTACAGGGACACAACGAACGCTTTTCCTTTCGATATATGCTGTTGAACTATTATTTTTGTTTGTTACTATTTATTCATTTTTAAATTAATGAATTAATATTTGAAAAACTGTATTAACATCAAGTGTTATCCACTACCAGTTTTAAAAAAATGTATTTGAACTGGAATGGATGATTAGAAAGCATTTTAAAAAACAATTGAAAATTTGAACAAGATACATATATGTAGAGAGAGAGAGAGAGTGAACTATAATAGTAGGAATTGTTTTCCCCTTCGTTTTGTGGCAGCAGTAGTCAAGTGGTCTAGGCATCGGATCATGGCTAGCGTGTCATGAGTTCGATCCCAGTACCACTGAAGACCCGCTGTGTAGGGAGCGATGCACGCGCTAAATCTGTCGAGCGCTCAAACGTCCTCCCGTTGGTGTTGTGTGGTAATTAGGAGAGGGGAGTGCCAGCTCAGGTGTCGTCCGCGTCACTTGACCATGGTTCAAAATTACGCGGACCGTCGCCAAAAGCCCTCGTGTAGCTGAACAGTGCGACGTAAATATTCACTCACTCACACTCATTCCCCTTCGTTTTATTTTGGTGTCTCAAAAAAGATAATCCGTTTATTTTCTACAGAGTAATCTTCTGGCAATCATTTCCCAATCTCGCCGACTCATCATTTCCGAATTGTATCTTTCGTTACTAAAGATGCCGGCAATAACTTTCGCATCGCACCTGTGCCACAAAGCGTCACTTCCGTGACACACTCCCGCGGAAGAATCACCTACACCTCTCAAAATAAAACACATCTCGGTAGCTCTTTTTCTTTACGCTGTCGTCGCTTTTTTCCTCTCAGAAAACCACAATAAAAGAATACTCTACGTCAGATAACACTCTGAGAACAGAAAGCAAGAAAAAAAATATTCGAACGCACGTAAGCAGTCTCTCTTCCACCTATATTCTCCATTTCTATTTTTTACCCCACTTCCCCAACGAACGGTAGAAATAAGGTCGTTATACCCCCATTTTTTTTTCTTTCAAACCCGAGTCTAGAAACACGGTTCGCTTCTGTAGAGCTCGGATTTCGGAACAAGCGAAGGACTTGTTGTCTTCCGACAACAGTTCCTGGAATTTATGGACGGTTCGTAACATTGACAAATTGCCGACCGAGTTTTTATTTTATGCCTTTTCAGTTATAACCGTGCTTTATCGCGCCCCAGTTACAAATTTCTTTCCCTTTTGTATTAGATTGTATTTGTTCTTAATTGCCAGTCTACTTGCTTGAAAATTTTGTTTTATTAAAGCTTCTGCGTAAGAGACATGACGCATTCGTCTGTTACCTATGTATAATTTATTTGATTCCTTCATTTTTATCCTTTTTACCAGAAACTTACATTGAGGAAGCAAATTGTGAGTGAAGATGCAACTTACAAAGTGTTCTAATTATTCGCGAAGAAAAGAAAAGATATTTCTAATCTTTTTTTTTAAAAGTTAATGTAACTTTAAAATGTGTTTCTACGTTACGAGTTCCAGGGATAAGATTAGTGACAGTGATTTCATTTACCATTTCAATTTGTTTGGTCAGCTTTCTAATTTGTAATTATTCACTAAAATAGTCGCACGATAAATAGAAATCATGTGTTCTCCACTTAATTCAAAATTGACATTAGACTTTTGTTCTGCTTGTAAGACTTTAACCAATTAGCAAATTTGAAATTGTTTAAGTTGCTAAAATATTAAGATTCTTTAAGAAAAATTTCAGATTTTAAAAAAAAATCTCAAATTATACGTGTGCTTTTAAATTAAGTGCATTTAACTTACCTATGAGCATTATTATTGTCGACAAATATGTAATTTTTATCACGCTTTTATAAGTTTCACTTGTAAGTAACGGAATCTTGGAACTCGATTTTTACCCACTTTAAAAAGTCAGATTAATTCGAAATTTTGCACACTTGTCAAGGACTGATGACAATACAATAGTTTCATATAATTTTGTTCCATTTTCCTGATCAGGATATCAGGAATAACGATATCCTGATTTGGTGACAAATTCCACATACCACTTCCAGATTTGGCAACTTATTGCATATACCATTTTCAGATTTGGCGACTGATTTCATATACCATTTCAAGATTTGGCGACTAATTCCAGATTTAGTGACTAAAAGATTAAAGTGCAACCCCTAAAACGAATACACACTTGTGGTTTAGAAATAAAACAAACACAATTGTTCCTTATAACAGCAAGGGTAGGTTGGATGCGTCAGCTATTTCTTACCATAATATAAACAGTTGACTAGTTTTTTTAAAAATGGAAATAAAATAAGACTCATGCATGTGGGAAAAAATAATTTATGTTCTAACAATTAAATTCTTTTTATTTTTACAAAGCAATACGTTTAGAAGTGATGATACAAATTAATATTATAGCAATACGTTTAAAAGGTAATAATACGATTGAAACTTAATATTTCTTCTTAAAACACTTTGATTTGACCTGCATCTACAGAGACGGAATTTTTGAAATACGTATAACGATACGGGACTGATCCGAGGCCCCGTAAACATAGAAAATAAATACCCTCAGACCCATTAATTAATATACATTGAAGAGCAAGACTAATTCCAGAAGCTACTTAATTCCCCTTCTCCGGCTCTAAATACTAAACTGAAGAATAAATTCAACAACGAGTAAATGATAGTTTGAAAAACTAAAAAAACACGCCTTTAATGTAGATCGAACTAAAAAAATGAAAAATGAATTAGTTTAAAAAAAACTAAAAAACACGCTTTTGTAGTGAATCGAACTAAAAAGTAAAAAAATAATTATTAATATAAAAATAAAGTGATTAACGAGAAAATTAATGTCATTGGGGTAAAAGCGTGGGGTACTTTGTACTACATTTTTACACTAACTCAGCATTTCGGAATAGAACTAGTAAGAAATTATAACAATTAATGTAGAGCATCCCACGTTTTTATCCCGATGACATTAATTTTCTCGTTAATCATTTTATTCTTATATTAAGAATGATTTTTTTAAACTTTTTATTAAAAGAAAGCTTCTGTAAAACACAAAGAATGGCGTAATGGTATCATGCATATAAGATCCAGTAACAACCTCCGGACTAAAGTGATCCTTTTGGTCTAGTGGTTAAGTTACTCGACTTCAGATCTGAAAGTCGCGGGTTCTGTCCTCCGGATAAGCGCGCCACTTCAATGGCAACAGTGAAGTGCATTTGCTGATTGGCTGGAAAAACGGGATTTCAGTTATGTAAATTTAGCCCATTAGTTTGAACGAAATAGTCTTTGTATATATAGTTTTGTTTGCCATAAAGAAAAGTAAAAAATTTACTAAAACATATCAATAAAATAATTTCCTTATCTCTGTATGAAATTAAGAGCACAAAAAAATTGAAAACAAATGATATCTAAAATTTTCAGCTTGAAAGTTAAAGTAAAATTCATAACGAAAAGAAAATTAAAACAAAATAAACATGTATTTCTTTTTATCTTTAAAGAAATTTGTAATTCATAACGGTTATCGATCGAACGCTGAATAACTTTCAAGAATATGTTATAGTATTATCTGGTTAGTAATTTTTTTCATTCAAAAATTGAAAAATAGAAATTTAGATGCAAATTAAATTTGAAAAGCCTTCAGTTTCTCTTGTAAAAATTAATAAATGTAATGTGTACATCGCGTGTATTGATCTGAAAAGGAAGTTAATCAGTATTATATTATGTGGGACAAATTTCAAGTAAAGTACAAAAAGTAATAATTTTGAATATAATTTTAGTATGGAGAGCAGTTTAAAATAAATAATGACGTAATTTGAATGTTTTTAATAGTATAAAATTACATAAGTTGTGTAGCACTTGATTCATGTTTTCAATTCCTACTATATATATATATATTATAGCTCCCTCTCTATATATATAATATAATATTTTCAATCGTTAATAAAATAGTTTCTATTCATCCATTCAAGTTCAAACGCATCTTTTTAAACTTTTAGTAGTTGACACTTGATGTTAATACAGTTTTTTCAAATATTAATTCATTAATTAAATTAAAGTGAATAAATAGTAACAAAAATAATAGTCCAACAACATATATAGAAAGGAAACTCGTTCCTTGTGCCCGTATAGTGCAATAAATAGCGCTTTGGACATCTAAAGGTCATGGGTTTGAATCCCACCTGGGATGGCTTAATTTCTGAGAATGTGATTTGTTTACTATACTATTTTATTAGAATAATTAAATTTAATGAATAAATAGTAACAAACAAACAAAAATAGTTCAATACCATATATAGAAAGGAAAATGGAAAATTGCAAGAAAAATCACTTTCTGTTTTGTCACTTAATGTTGTGATTCTGTCAGACGTATATACGTATTTATATTAATTGTAACTATTTAATATAAAGTAACTTAAATAAAAATTTTCTTTGTTGACCTATGTAGTAATTGACTTAAATTTTTTTCCCTTATATTACTTGTTTTACGCATTCTAAAAAAGCACGAGGGTCATTCTCACCTTCGACAGATCTCCTAAATAATGAAGAAAACACCCGAACTTTCACTCTTTCTTAAACTTTCGCACTAACCCCAGCATGGCCTTTAAGTATCGACAGGGACACTTTTACACGACGAGATGAGTTGTGTAGCAGTCATAAGGGTTTTATAAAATTAATATCACGTCATTTGTTAAAAAAAGGTTTGAAGAACGTTCTAAACTTCTACTAAAAAGGAAACAAACTATTACTAACATTATTTTTTTTAAAAAAATGTTATAATTTTAAATATTATTGATAGTACTTTTTTGCTTTATTTTTTTCCAAAAGATGCAGTAATTATATCGTGCAACAGGCATTATAAAACACACAATAATTAATTACTATCTTCCACGCACGGTGAAAGGAGAAACCTTGGGCAGACTTTAGTGACGATTAAAGATGCTTATCTCAATTTACACATCATGGTCACGATGCAATTAAATGTAATTGCCACGAACTCTCTTTATAGACTCTAACTACAAAGTTATGAAAGTGCCTTCTAGACAAAGCACGAAAAATGACTTGAACTAATCACATCTAATAACAAAAAGGGAAGAAATTACTTTTAAATGCTATTACATTGATGAAAAATTAAATTTTTATGCTTCTGGGGTAAATTTTTTATTGGTTAATAAACAAATGTATCTTTCTCTAACCGCATGATTTAGAGCCAAGATCATGAACTCGTGGCCAGCGTTGTCCAGTCATGGCTATCTGATACCCCTAAAAGACCCTCCATGTAGAACAATGTTTTCCAACCTTTTCATCTCCGCGGACCGGTTAACGTTTGATAATTTTACCGTGGCCCGCGATGGGGGGAAAGGTTGCGTTGATTGTTTATATTGTAGATTGTTTTGATTTAATAATTTTAATTTAATTGTATCGAAGCATGAAGCATGCCGTTAGAATAAAATAGCTATAATTGGAATAAATGCATATAATGATGTTTAACTTGTAATATAAAGTGATTTCCATAAAAGTAACTCAAAATTGAGAAAAAATACCCACAGTAAGGAAAAAGTGGAAATAATTTAATGTTTCTTGTGTGGACTGGTATGATTTGATCCACGTAACGGTGCCGGTTTGTGGTTCAGGGATAAGGGATCATTGATGATGGGCGTAGTAGAGTAGTGGTCAAGGTATCGGATTGTGGCTGGCTTGTCACGAGTTCGAGCCCAGTACCACTAAAGACCCGCCGTATAGGAGAGGGGTGATGCACATTAAATCTGTCGAGTGCTCAAACGTTCTCTCGTTGGTGTGGTGTGGTAGTTAGGAGAGGAGGTGCCAGCTCAGGGGTCGTCCTCGTCTCTTGATCATGGTTCAAAATTACGAGGTCCGTCACCAAAAGCCCTCGTGTATAGCTGAACAGTGCGACGTTAATATTCACTCACTCACTGGGGACCAATAATGCAGAGGGTTGGATGAACGTTAAATTTATCAATGCTCAATGTTCTCACGTTAAAGTAATGTGACAGTTTAGTGAGCGAGGGGCCTACTCAGGTGTCGTCCCCTTCCCTAGAACGTAATTCAAAATTACGGGTCGGTCGCTGACAGCCCTCGTGTAGATTTGAACGATCAATCAAACCACCCCTTAAAATTGGTTTATCCTTTTAACCATCCCCATTGTAATCCATATTATATTTAATAGGCTATACCAGGGGTTGGCAACTTTTTAGCTGTGGCGTGCCAAACCAATCTACCAATATTACTCAGCGTGCCACGCAATAGGATATTTGTGAAACAATTCGATTCCCGTGATAATGCATGCAAAATTAAAGGTCAATGATTTATATTTATATTTTTATTATGTATTACTTTTGCATCATGTAAAGATATTTCTCAACAAAAAAATAAACAGCATAAAAAATACAACCATTTCTTCAACAAAAATAAAAAATAAAAATAAGTATTTCCCTTTATTACAGTTAAAAAAAAAAGATAAATACAAATTTTAATGCCAATTTAGCACTTGATCTTTCTACTTTCATACCGCAAAATGAGGAGTATAATGTGTGATTTTCAATTTGACACGATTCTGAGCATTCAGTTCAATTTCTTTGCAGACTCAAAATATTTTTCATTTGGGGGAAGATTTTTTTACTTAGACATATGGAATCAAAAGCAGAGTACGTGCACAATTTTCTCTCTTCAAACAAATAAATCTCTCCAGCAATGACATTCAATTATTTACAAAAAAGCTGTAAATTTATCTTTAGAGTTATCTTTAGTTTTTTCGTTATTCCATAAATGTTCATAATTCTGAAGATGTTCGTCAAATAAGGTCCATTACAAATTTATCAACTTCCATCCTCTAAAAAGTTTACAAAGAGTGCCACTGAGAATTGTACCGCGTGCCATAGGTCGCCGACCCCTGGGCTATACTAAGCAATATTCCTTTTTTTATTATAATCTTTAAAGTTAGAGAGAAAAATAATTTTAAATTATAAAACCAAAAATTTATTTCTTCTATACTTTGCTTTTCTTTTGAATGTGATGCAAAACATTTGAAAACAATTTTTTTTTCTACTTTTCAGCATAAAACTCCCAATAATTAGGTTCTAAAAAAAGTTTTTCTAAAATTCTTCTTTTATTGAAAATATTTTGACTTTTTTTTTCTCTTCGATTGATTTTTTTGGCAGAGAATTTACAATTCATTAAACTATAGTTAAAGCGTTTTTTGAAAATATAAATTATCTTTCTTAAAATAATTTTTTTAAGAAAAATTAATCAACTGTTTAAAATTAAAACAAAAACCATAAGCAGCCTTTTATGAAAAAAAAATCAAAAAATATGGAGGCTATATATTTTTTAAACTCTCTAAAGAGAAAACACATTAATATTAATCAAAATAACAATGACGTCGAGGTTATTTTGAAGGATTCAACGCTTTACTCTAATGATGAAACAAAAACTCAGTATTTATTTTTTTGAAGAATTTCAACACATAAATATTTATGCATGACGTTGTTTTCATATTCATAAAATTTCAAATCTTTAATACACTTGTGATATAAAAAAAAGAGCATTTAGAATATTTAATTTTATGAATTTGTTATCATAACCTTTGGACAATTTTTCAAATTTTTTGGCCTTTCCTGTGACATGCGCTTCCCGTAAAAAAGTTTCTTAAAAAAAGCTTCCTTTTAAATTCATAAATCAGTGATGCTGTGTTTTTTCACCTCCCAGACTGCTTCCAGACCATCACAAATCAAACCTTATGTGTGTTTATCTTCTCCTTTTTTTTAAAATACGTGCTAATACCGCAAAATCCGGTGTATAACGCACACTTTTAACACAAAAAATAAGATCGAAATTTAAGGGTGGGTGTTATACGCCGTGTATAAAAGAGGGATAGCTTTAAAAATAAAATAAAAGGATAAAAATAGAAAAAATTAGACTTCTGTATGCATCGAAATATTGTTTATTTTGAAAGAAATGACATTCCCTTTTTCTGAAGTTTTGTATAATACCTCGAATGCACTTGCTTTCGAAAGTTTGCATACAGACGATCATCTTTCATATTCATGGAAAGATCGCTAATTAAATGAAGTCGTTCTGAATTAATATTATTTTTAGCGCGTTTTTCACGTAGTGTAAAAAAAGCTCTATTAGGACGCAAATTTCGTCTTCGTCTTCGTTCCATATTTTGTCGTACCTTTTTCTCAGCCAATAAGCAACCAATTGACCTCGGGTTTTCGGCATTTGGTCGCATTTGTGCCCTAGATGAGCCGAATCATATTTAAATTTAATAATTTTAAAATTTTTTTAATATATTTTTTTAAAGTATAGTACACTATTTTCTGTTAGTAAAAAGTTCATTAGTTGCATTATTGTAAAATACAACATGTGAAAAACACGCTAAAATTACTTGGCCATGCCAATGATTGATATCTAGTTTATTAATTCCTCTAACGTCGTAAGTTCAAATAATGTAAGCAACAATCACCTCATTTTACAACATAAAATAATACAAATATTTATAACTTGAGAACGACACAAATCGTGTGCGTCAACCTTTACAGTAACGAACTACTGGTAAAAGTTAATACTTTTTAGTCTTTCCGTTCTTTCTATAACTCTCTCAATATATTTGGCAGGAATCCAACTAGCTTAGTTGTTTCTTCTATGTGGATAGTTTTGTTCCATTCTTGTACAATGAAAAATTTGAGCATTTCCTCAGATGTTATTACGTTCTCCTTGATTATTCACTCGAGTAAATTCCACAAATGCTGTATTGTGTTAAGGTCTGGAGATTGAGGTGGCTTACGGAATGGGTTTGGGACAAGATAGAGCAGCCATGATTTCACAATGTAAGCCTTTAGCTTGGTACCTTTGTCCTCATCCTTTGCCGAGTTTCTCGGCACTTGTCCTGATATTTTACTTTAATAAGTTCAAGTAATTAATTTTGTACACTGTTGATTCAATAAATTCCAGATTACCAACCCAAAGGCTTCCTATGCAGCCCCAAACATTGTACTTCCTCCTCCAAGCTTGATAGTCGAAAAAAGATTATCCTTCTTAAGATCTGAGCAGGAATTTTTCAAGTATATATTTTTGTCTTTTTTTGTGTCGAAAATACAAAAAAATACTTACAACTGTGCGTGTGAATATATTATTTTTTTCGAATAATTATGTATCCTATTTAGGTGTTTTTTGGCGAACTCTTAGCTCTGTTCACTTGAGAGATGAATGGCTTCATAAGTGCAACTCGGGCATGATAGTCATCCTTTTTCAGTTTTCCTGCATTGTAATTAAAGAAACACTTTTTTGCAATACCTCATCAACACTTTTAGCTATTTGTGAAGCTCATAGTCTTGAATTTATTTTTATATAGTTTAGTACAAAGCAAGATTTTCTTGAGGTGACACTGCAGACAGGTGGCCGGATCCTGGCTTGGACGTTAAAATTTTAGTTGATTTGTAGCTTCTGAACATTTTTTGAATCAATAAATGTCTCCTACTAACAGTTTCAGCAATTGCTTTAAAAATTTCCCCCTTTTCAGAAGATCTATGATGATTTTTATTTCAGTAATATATCGATCTCTTTTCTGTCACCTGCAGGCCGCGGTAGCCAAGTGGTCTAGGCATCGGATCGTGGCTAGCATGTCATGAATTCGATCTCAGTACCACTGAAGACCCGCCGTGTAGGGGAGCGATGCACGTAAAATCTGTCGAGTGCTCAAGCGTTCTCCCGTTGGAGTGGTGCGGTAGTTAGGAGAGGGGGTGCCAGCTCAGGTGTCGTCCTCGTCTCTTGATCATGATTCAAAATTACGAGGTCCGTCGCCAAAAGCCCCCGTGTAACTGAACAGTGCGACGTAAATATTCACTCACTCACATGGATGCGGAGGCTGAGTAGTCAAAGTCATGAACTCGTGGCCGGCATTATTTCTGTTGAATCATGGGTTCGAATCTTGGCGCCACTTTTGACTTTTTGTATAAAGATCTATATAAAGCACGTTAAATCTTCTTAAAGATAAAAAAATTCGCGTTGGAGAAGCGTGGTGGAGAGGGGGTGCCAGCATAAGTGTCATCCTCGTCACTTGACGTGGATCAAAATTACAAGGTTCATCGCCACTAGCCGTCGTGTTGCTTAGAAACGCAATGCTAGTAAATAATCAAATTAATAATTGCAGTTCCGAATTAAGTTCATAGTGTAATAGAGCTCTATTGCTATATTTCCCCCTGACTGAATGTGATTTTCACCTTAACAGAGAAAAATTGACACTCTTGAAGATTTTCATTCTAAGTTTTTGATTGTACCTCGACTCTACACAGTATAGCTTAAGTCATGGCTTACAATAGACTGAATTCCTTAATTCTTTATTCAATTCCTATATATATATATATACTATTAGCTCTCTCTCTCTCTCTCTATTTATTTATATATATAATTATCTTATTCAAATTTTCAATCGTTAATCAAATAATTTCTATCCATTCAACCACACAAATTCAAATAAATTTTTTAAAACTTGTAGTGGACGACACTTGATGTTAATACAGTTTTTGCAAATATTAATTAATTCCTGGTTTTCGACTCCAACTTAGTTTCGTCTCCATTGTTGTAACAATTTAACTCTTAAGACAATGACAAAAGTTGGCGTCGAAAACCTGTTTTTCAGCCAAACCAGATGTGCATTTTTACAACATTGTAGATAAATCATGCTCTTATTTCAATTCCTACTATTAGTTCATATACTACTACTACTCTCTCTCTCTCTCTCTCTCTCTCTCTCTCTATATATATATATAGTTCAAATTTTCAATCGTTAATGAAATACTTTCTATTCATCCATTCAAAGTAGGAATTGACTTAAATTTTTTTTTATATCACTTGTTATTAATATTTCAGATGCTCACTTTTAACTTAAGAAAAACAATTTCTTTTTTTTTCTTTGGAACAATTTGCAAACGAATAATTACGCTTTACAGAAAGTACAATTATATTTGTGAATTGATAATAGGTAATTTGGAGTACAGATCATGTAATATGAATGAAAAGTATGTTCACTAAAATATATTTTATATTCTGTCATAAAATAATGCAAGCAGGAATTTTTTAATGAATTAAAAGTTGCAATTGTTTCCATTTCAGGGCTCTTACCGGTCAGGTGGAGCTACTAGTACCAGCCATGGGATACCTTCACAAAATAGCAACACGGTAAGTGAACATTTTTGTGCAGTTATTTTACTAAGGATTACATTTTAAATTAATTTATTACATCTTGTTTTGGGGAATATCAGTAAAACTATAAATATTGACTTCTTTTGCTACCAAAATACTTTGTTATTAACTATAAAAAGCTACATAAGCTATAAAAACATTTTTATCTACTTTTTGATGCTCTCGCATATCATCATTTTGAGTGGTTCCTCAAAATGGCATGTCACGAGTTTGAGCCCAGTACCACTAAAGACCCACCGTGATGCACGTTAAATATGTCGAGAGATCAAACGTCCTCCCATTGGTGTGTTAGTTAGGAGAGGCTCGGATGTCGTCCTCGTCACTTGACCGTGGTTCAAAATTACGAGGTCCGTCCCCAAAAGCCCTCGTGTAGCTGCATAGTGCGACGTTAATATTCACTCACTCACTCAAAAATTACAAGGTATATCGCCAGTACGTGTTTATTAACATCGCAATTTTAAGCTATACTAGGGCTTTTTATGACGCGCTCGCGGATTCCTAATTCTGAATTTTTTTCAAATGACGAGGACGGCACATGAGGTTGCATTCCTCTCTCAACTTCCAAACCACGCCAACGCGAGAACTTTGAGCCGTGACATATTTATCATGCATCAGCCTCTCTGTGTGGTGGTGCTCTGGATCGGAGGTTCGTGGCCAATAGCTTTATCGTGAAGCTTCAAGGTATGCTGTTAACAAACAGTGAATCTATAAATCCCGATAGCCAGTTGACACGAGCCTCGAGATGTTTACACAATATGAAAACTGAAATGTAAATTACAAATTTTAAAAAATTGATTTAAAAAGTAATTTTTTATCAATTTTTTAAAAATTTTTCTTGATTAAACTATTTGTAACTAACAGTAAAATGAATACATTTTGAATTTCCGTGATAGTTCGTGTGTTTGTAGTCAGACCATGCTAAAAAATAGTATTTGATATTGTATACGATTCAGAATCCAAAATAAGAGCTTCTCGCAATTTTCGCGATTTTAAAGCACTTCTGTACTATACTTGCTCACATTTTTTGCTTTCAATGCAATACTGTCTTATCATTTTAGGCAGCCTATGCAAAATATCACAAATAAAATTTAAGAATAGATTGTTATCTTGTCTATCTACCTAGAATAAATGATGAATGTTTCACAAATCCATTAAAATGAATGTTATCTTTTCAATCTACACACTTTCGGTCCAACAAGATTAAAGTATTACATTCACTGTTCCGCATTCTCAATATAGAAACAGAGAAAAAATTTCAGAGGAATATGAGGTCAAGTTTGAAGGTGAACACAACTGTCATTTATATTGAATTCTTTCCCCACTCTTCCCTACTTGTTATGTGAACGATAAAAAGATGTAATTGATGTACTTTGGATCGAAATGGCTTTCAAGGGATTAATTAATGGAAATGATACACCTGGTGTGGAAGAGTGCTAGGCAAATGAGTTATCAAGTTCGTCCTTGACCTTGACCAAATTTGACCTTAAGGTTCAAGGTCGTCCTTTTTTCTTGTCTTTAGTTCGAATGAGTGAATATTAACGTCGCTCTGTTCAGCTTTTCACGAGGGCTTTTGGTGACGGAAGGCCTGGGATTGATGCCCGATGGCACCAAATACCCTCCGAGTACACACGGAGTACGTGCTCGTTAAATCAGTGGGTCCGAAAGTCTTGTGGGTGGTCGCAGCAGGAACCACGGGTGCAGGGGCAGGAGAATATTTCCCTCCCCTCTAGTTCCATGCCTAAATTGTGGAGGTGGAGATAGGTGGTGTTGCCATCTATCGTGTAGAAGTCCAACCTCTGTGAACCTTTCATTCCTTTCCTTAGGGAAGGACACGACAACAACATCAGAAATGTGGATCTGAAACCGAATAACTTAACCACTGGACCAAAATTATCTCATTAGTCCGGAGGTTGTTACTGGCTTATATGGATAATACCGCAACACTTTTATTTTTTCCACTTAATGAACCAGATATATTTGATTGCATTAAAATTTGTCAGACGCTTCTTCCCTGAGTGAGTGTTTCTTTATGTCATACTCTAAGGCAACACGAGGGTAATTGGTGATGGACCTCATAATTTTTAACCTCGAACAAGTAACGCGGTTGACACTAAAGCCAATACTCCAAGCTACAACAACACGCCAACGGGAGAAGGACATGACAGCCCCTCTGCACGCCTGGTCTTCAGTGGCATTAGAGCTCGGACTCATAGCATGCCGGTCACTAGCTCCTGACCGTGACTTCTGGACCGCGGCCGCAAACAGTTCTGAAGATAAGCAACTAAAAATAAAAATTCGTTTAGTTTTAAACACCAGATTATTTTGTTTTCTCCATCCATTTAAGTTTTGGTCTGTAAATATTGTGAGTTATATTATTTGTGAATTATAGGGGGGGGGGGTGTAAGACGTGTTTTTCCAAAACGCTATGCGGAAACATATTTCGGGGCAAGTGCATTGAACCCTCGATTGCGATATTCTAAGAAGCGAAAGGTTTCATTCTGAGTTTAGATTTGTAAACAAAAGTTACGTACTTTAAAAAAAAAACAGTGCTTTGACATCTCCTACAGAATCAATTGCCAAACTCTCCCCGCGTGACATCGTCTCGTTACGGAAGACTTACGGAACCAAGGGAACGTTCTCACGAAATTTTTTGAGAGAACTTCTAATTTACTGCAGTCTTTTGAACTTTTAACTGCTGCGTGAAATCTATACTTTGTCGCCGGTCGTTCATTGCCTTTCAATGAATTTCGTCTCTTCTCGTAGACCGTTGATAACAATTATGTTTTCGTTCGTTATATTGTTAGAACTCTTGTGTATCTTCGTGCTCAAAATGAAGAATAGAGCCAGGACTAAGTTACAACAACGACTCGCTGACAGATCAAAGAACTCTACCTGGAAGGTTGTCAAATCAGATACTTCAAAAAGAATCATGAGGGTTTGTTTGGAAAAAAGATAAGCTGTTTTATTTAATTCCAGTAATTAGCAGCTATCCATGTGTAACGATTTGGAAAAATTGATGAGTAACGTGAGATTTAAGGAATCCGACTACCCTAAAATTGGGATTTTTGCCAAATATTGACAACTTGTTTTATGATTTTATTTTATACTGCATCTTATTAGGTTTATAAAAATACCAAATTTATTATTTTCCGTTCATTAGAACAAAAACTATGTGTTTTAGTGAGAGCAGATGCCATTACTTTAAGCAAGATAATGTCATAAAGCGCGTTTTACTCAAAATGTGTTTTTTTTTTAATGCTCAAACGGAGCCAGCGATTGCTGAAAAAGATTTGAGAACAATTAACAGAAATTTTTTGTGTATGTTCTGTATAGTAGTAGAAGTGTTTTAACCTTCAGATTTATTAACCACCGTTTTATTATAAAATTTACAGTTCCTTATGTAAATATAATCACTGTTTTTTAAGCAATTTCATATAACAACTAAGTTAAAGTGCTCTAGTTTTTGTAAAACTTAAAATATCTCTTATTCTGAGGTTACTTCATAATAGAATAATATAGCAACGGATAAAAATTGAAAAATTGAAAATTTACTCATAAACTTTTGGTACAGAATGGACCGCGTTTGTTATTTTTTGTCAATTTTTACCCATTTTTTCCCTTTTTAGTAATAATTTCTTTTTCACTTCTTAATTTTAGCACATTTTTCATAAAATGTACCAAAAAAATCTAAAAACAACAACAAAAATTCCTCGTATCTCCATTTAAAGTTGTCGCAACCAGTCGGATACCTTAAGAAAATAAATTATTGATTTATTACGTTTATACAGCTATCAATTACATACACTATTTACATTTCCATGTAAGTTATTCAAAATATGGAGTTTTTCAATTCTACAGAACATGCTATAGGTGAAGGAGGAGGCGAACACAACGTCCGTTTTCGACTGCTTCAAATGGACTTTCTCCACTCTTTTGGAGCGGTCGCTTAAAACACCTGGAATTACACTCAGGGTTCCAGCTCCTAGGTAGAATCCAGCGTTGGTTTTTTCCACGACCATCTGTTGTCGGCATAATGTCAGCTGAAAGGACCCAGCAATATTTTAAGGTTGCACGTGTGGATATGAACGGCGTAATGCTATCTGCATAGAGAAGCCGATCTTACATCTGCCAGGAGGGAAAACGTTACACCATGATAAACAAGCAGTAGCGCACAAATTTTTTTTTCAAGGGTGGTGGGGGAGGTCCATAGTCGAAAGTTACCCAATTTGTATCATATTTCAAGACAACACCAATTGATTCTTCTGATTTGGTCAATTATGTTAACAAAAAACAGTAAAAAAATGGATTATTGAATTAATAATTAGCATTAATTAACAAAATAAATTGTTAGTTACAAATACTTTGTTAAATTTTACGTTATATATGTGTAGGATTATCATCGTTGCCCATCCGGTATAGTGGTTAGCGACGCTGGCTGCTGTGCCGTAGGGCCTGGGTTCGAATCCCGGAGAAGACATGGATGTTTGTAAATGTATAGTGCCTTCGCGGCATGGGGGTACTCTAAATAGCCGTCGAGCCGCAAGTCCTCTCGTGTGGTTGGTGGAAGGGGAAGAGAGGTGGGAAACCCCTGACCACTCCCAGGGTGTTCTCCCTCAAAATTGGGGTGGAACCGAGCCAAAACGTACTGTCACCTGCATGGTGCTCAAAGCTACGGCTAACGACAGGCGTACAATATAGCCCGATGCCATGATGAATTTCGTGGGCCTCGATCTGACTACGTCAGACAAGTGGCATTAGCAACAACAACAACAGGATTATCATCAATCGAAAAAAACTCAAGGGCTTTGAAGGGGGGCGAGACCCTAGAACACCCCCCTTGTGTGCGTCACTGTAAACAAGTGATCATTGTTGTGAGCTCCAGGCTGATATTGTTGCAGTCAAGTCGTGAGTTCGAGTCCTGATTTCATAAAACCCGTCATGTAACGAGGTCGATGCACGTTAAATCTATCCAGACTCAGTCTCATGTGGGCATATGTGGAAGTCAGAAACGTGGGGCCCCAGATCAGGTGTCACGACCATGGCTCCAAATTGAGAGGTACCTCCAATAGTTATAATGCTTCTAAGTACGACGTTAATGAAACAAAAAATCAAGCAACAAATGTTCTCACCAAAATCGAACTTAAGACCCGCAAATCTCCGACCACAAACGAACTAAGAAGGCAATTGTTTTATTGCATACAAATTTCGAACATCTTTGCAAACTTATCTTAAGGAGGATATAACAGGAGTCCACATATTAATTTAGTTTTTTAATCTGTTTTCGTGTAACTTGAAAACGTCGCCAAATAATCGGGACAATTTATTTATTTTTGGAGACATTCGCTTAGACATAATCGTGAAACAGAGGCGTCGTCGAGACGAAACTTAGGTGTTGACGCGCAATAAGAAAGAAAAAAATTCCCATTTGAATTGAAAAATGTGACGCTAAAGGATATACGCAGGATATATATCTGGATGTTTTTTATTTTTAAATAATAGATAAAAATAAATTTTTTGTTTGTTTGTTTAAATAACTAATAAACATGAGCATGGCGTTATAAGAGATAAGATTCCATGGATACATAAAGAGAAAAAATGAACTTTTCTTGATGCTTTTCTTAAAAGTATCGAATAAATTAAATCTAGTCGCATCTGACTGGAATATGAACAGATTATATATCAATAATAGAGCAATTAATTTTGCTCATGTTTTGCATACTCCTTTTGTGTGCGTCTCGGTATGTTTAAGTGATGCTTGAGGTGAAATCATAATTTAAGTTTAAAGAATTGTAATAATGAATTAGATTTATATTAAGAGCAAAGCAATTATGCCATGACTTATTAACATGGGGTTGGGCTCCATTCTTTTGACGTCACAATTATTAAGCAGATATTTACAGTAATACCTTGACTTACGTGAACCCAGAGATACACGATTTTCAAATCTCGCCGATTCGTCTTTTGTTTGAGCGTTACATTACTCCATTACTCCTTTCTCGCTTTCTGTTTAGCTAATGCACATGTCCAAACCTGTACCCCTCAGGGGACTCACCTTCTTTAGGTGAGTACGGGTGTCACAATCCCGAGGTGCCCTAGTGATCTTTTCCTTTTCCCACGGGGTTTACTGTCTTTTGTAAACGCGGGCTTCACGAACCCGGGTACCCTAGTGATCCTTCTCTATTTTCGACCCTCTTTCTTGTCATTCAATTCATTCTTTCCTTCTCTTCCGTCTAGACCACAGATATTAAACAAATGTTTGGCGCAGTATAGCCGAAATCGGCTCTTGCGCCAATAAACCCCAAAATCAATCAATCAATCAGTCCAAACCTGTAGAGATTTTTGAAGGGACAACTTATATAGGCGCGTTTTGCTGAAGAGTGAACTTAAATGAAGCGTCAGGTCCGGGTGTGTTACAGTCATCCGGCTCCAGTCGGAAATCGTGCTCGGGTCGGCAACGCGCGTTTAGTTTTAAACTGAAAACTTTTTAGATGCGTGTTTTTTTCAGTAAAAATTTCATGCACACTTTTCCTCGTGAAATCTTATGTTCTTTATTTAAATATTACTGTCATTCAGCTTATTTCCATTCAACTCCCGCGAGTGAACGAGAGAAAGCAAGCAATAAAAAGATTATTCTTAGGTAGAAGATTGAAGATGCAAAAAGTAATAAAACGAGATCTATTTTTTCAAATCCTATTAGCTCACTCTCTATTTATTTATCTTGTTCAAATTTTCAATCGTTAATAAAATGCAATTTAAAGCAATCAATTGAGCTGAAATTTTCTATACACTATTGTTTTGGGTAACAATACGATAATTAATTTAGTTATAATTAACTAAATCTAATTGACTAAAATTAATTACTTAAAGAATAACAGATACAGCCACGTTGGTTTCATTTTTAGCGACTTGGGTCTCACATCTTTAAAATATTTTTTCCCCCTCACGTTTCAAAGCTGAACAGTTGAACTGAAATTTTATATACATGATTGTTCTGGATGACAATGCGATACTTTAATGATAATTAATAAAAATTAATTACCTCTTATAATGTGATTCTGTCATATGTATATGCATATTTATACTAATTGTAACTATTTAATAAAAAGTAACTAAAATAAATTTTGTTTCGTTAATCTAAGCAGGAATTGGCTTAAAAACTTTTTTTTATATGTTACTTGTTTTATTTAGTAAAAAAAAAGCATTTAAGCACAAAAAAATGTGCCAAAAAAATTATAACTTGAAATTTTAATGAAATTAATTAGCGGGAAAGTTGCCAATATTTTGGTTTATATTAATGATGACAACAAAGAGATTTCGAAAAAATATAAAAGCATTTAATTGTACGAACCCTCTTATTTTGTTTGCTTAGAGATTTTAAGAAAAGTATATGGCTTTCTAGGCATAAGTTTTCCTTAACCTTACATAGTTTTGTTTTTATATAAATTATATAAATGTACTTACGTATTATCGCAACGGTATTGGTGACATTATATGAAAGGGTTGCCAATTCACCACGTACGACACTTGGGGAATCAGGGGGGCGAGTTATCTTGAACGTTGGCATTGTTGCGATTGTA
Source organism: Trichonephila clavata (assembly GCA_019973975.1). Lineage (NCBI taxonomy): Eukaryota > Metazoa > Arthropoda > Arachnida > Araneae > Nephilidae > Trichonephila > Trichonephila clavata. Next base: position 74,534 of record BMAO01031267.1, read on the forward strand.
CATGAGTATCATATAAACATATATATTATATTAATATAATCAACATAAGTAATTTACATATTAATATTTTTAAATAATTAGGCTAATTGACATTTAAATTGTATATATTCATGTACAGGGTGGTCCCGCGTTCATGGTACAAACTTAAAGGGTACAAAACTTAAAAAAACTATTTCAATTTTTTTCGAAAATTGAAGTAGTTTTATTAAATTTTAATGAATGCTACACACGCACACACATTCAATTTTAGAACAATTTTAAAAACAAGTTACTAATTTCTCGCCACCCGAATGAAACATATTTACTAATTTCATCTGAAAGATATGCTGCTGTTATGAAATATTTTGAAGAAATTGTTGATTTTTGGCCCGGATCCAAATCAAAGCTATGAGACTGAATTGTGTTTAAATTTTTCTCTTTGCCAAATAAAATTTTATAAAATTTCTGTAGAAATGAAAAAAATAGGGAAACTATAAAAAGAAATATAAAAACGGGGAAATCATTCAGCAGTGCATTACGTAATAAATAAGTTACAAAAGATAAGGAAAGAAGTGGTAAGCCTCAAAAGAATTTTTCGACTCAAACAGAGAAAAAATTATTAGCATATCCGTAAAAAAAGACCTTTACA
>BMAO01031268.1:0-17466 GCA_019973975.1 Trichonephila clavata
ACAATAATATGAAATATAAAATAACAATTTCCAGTTCATGCAGACAATTAATTTATAGAGAAAGAAGACACAAATTAAAAATATAATCTTTATAAGACAAGTAATATATGATTATATGGCATTTCGAAAAGTTTCATTAGTTTTTTTATATATTCCCATGTAAACACAATTTCTTTAAAGATAAGAATTTAAAAAGTTTTCTATAAATATTACATAAATAGTATCCGAAACAACAAGAAAACTATTTTTATGTTTTTAACATGAAATTTATGATTTTTTTTTGTATATAACAAGCTTCACGCAACGCATTTTGAGATATATTTAAGTACCTTTTACTATTGAACACTAATAGCTTAAAAATTTGTGTGTGCATTAAAATAAACATTTATTTTTATACAGAAAGTGAAATCTTTTTTTTTAAAAAATTTGATCAGCCTGATTGAAAATATAATTTTTGCAGAGTACATAATGACTTTAATAAAAATTTCTCCTTTTCTATGTTACAACATATGCTTTTTAGCTAAATGTCTGAGGAATATTTCAAAAATTTCACTTCAGTATACACAAGAATATATATGAAATATAAAATGAAAATTTCCAGTTGATGAATACAGAAACAAAGTAAGAACACACAATAATTTATAGAAAAAAGAACACACAATTTAAAAAATATATAATTTATAGAAAACAGTAGCTTTTGTATAAAATTTTACCTCATCAAAAAGTACCTGCTCTGCACCGGTTTTTACCTTATTTTTCTTAATATTATCTTCTTTTTTTCTTTTATCTTTTCTAATTTCTTTGATCATCCAGAAAAAGCACGACTGCTTTCATTAATTTTTCCCTATCGAGAATTTCCATGGCACTTACCGAATATTCTCCAGTTTCTACTTCCATTTTCCGAAGCTTTTCTTAATTTGGATACATTACCATCATTAAAGGATCAAACAGCATTATAAACACCAAGTGAAAGTGTTTCAATGTGCATAAATGTTGTTTTGGGAACCCGTGATAAAATGCATTATGAAAACTTTCATTCGGGTTTTGTGTTTTTTGATGCAAACATCATTTCAACAAATCAGGATGGGAAAGATAATCTAAATATAGAACTCATTGCTACTACAACAGCAACCGGAAGACTTTTTATGTTTGTAAGACTTACCCGATTCTTCAGCCTGTTTGATATCCACACCATGAATTTTCACCGACAGGACAAAAACAATGTTTTTATGTGCCCATTTTTTTACATATACAATATTTCAAAAGAATATTGACATCTATCACCTTACCTGTATCAATGTTGGTCACAGTAACTGCACCATTTAATGATGTATAACCGTGCTTCTGCTCGCTACCACAATATTATTATTACCTTCATTTTCACAAATAGCTTCCTTCGCAGCTTTTGAATGGACTCCTCGTAAACAAGTTTTACAGCATTTGAGATTCGCTTACCGTAAGGAGAAAACCTTGTAGGTGTTTGCCAAAGAATCATTATGCCGCAAAATATTCTACCAGCTTCTGCACCTCTTCCAATGAAACACGTAGCATATAGAAACCTAGTACTTATTGTGGCAATTTGCATTCCTTCATGAACATTTTAAAAAAGAGAATTCTACATCATATGGACAAGCACAACATTTCAGGACAAATTTCCAGCCCAAACTTACCTTTTAAAACTTGCATGTCTAAACCTCTTTTACACATTTTACAATGAACTTCATTCTTGAATGCAAATGCAAGAATATTTTAATTCATGATGGTATTTTTAATACTTACTTTAATAAGAAGAAAAATTCTAATCAAACGTTATTTTGCACGACTCCTTTGAGTCATGTGCATGTCCAGCTTGAGAATTAACATAACTATTATTAGTGTTTAAAGAAATGTTACTATGATTGAGAGTATTCCTACCTTCTTAAAACGTACCTTTATGTTTAAAAAAATTTTTTTTTAGATCTAGGCATATTAAGAAACAAAAAAATAAAAAAAATAAAAATTTGTGAACTTTAGAAATTTTAAATATTTAAATCTTAAATGCAAACAGGATAAACGTGTATTTTTTCCAAAATAGGTAAGCAACCTTTACAGTTACGCTTGCAGTCAATCTACAGTTAATTGCGCATGAATAAATAAAACACAGAGTGGCTTTCGAAAAGCTTCCCAGATTTAAAAGGTCAATGTTTACATTTCTATCTCTCAAAAGGGGCGTGACTTATCAGCTGGTTATTTTTTAAAAATCATTTTAACATACTTTGATTTAGTAAAATGCCAAGTATGTTACATCATTAGAAAGGTCCTAATTTGGGGATTTCAGAAATATCAAAAAGCAAAATAGATTTTCTGAAGGTGTTTACCCTACTGACTGGCATTAACGATTGAAAATTTGAGCAAGATATATAAGTAAAATATATATATATATATATAGGGAGAGAGTGAGGTAATAGTTGGAATAGAAAAACAATCTAATGTTTCGTTTCTTCTTATATTCGATCTACAACATAAGAATATTTTTTTATAATTATTTAATTTGCCTTTGTCTCGTTCACTCGCTGGAATTGAGAGGGAGTTGACTGTATGACACTAATATTTAAATAAAGAAAACTAACTTCACCGGAAAAAGAGTGCATGATTTTTTCACTTAAAAAACAACAACAAATGCCTAAAATTTTTCAATTCAAAACTAAGCGACACAAGTACACGAGATCTGAATAAAACCGAGTAGCAAAACAGATCCAAACCGGAAGCTTCATTTAAATGCACTTTTCAGGAAAATGTGCCTAAGGAATTTATCTCTTCAATAATGTTACTAGAAAAAAATCTATTTTTAGTAATACATAAACGCAGAAATCTGAAGAGTCAAAAACGTTTATACAAAGAGAAGCGGCCTGCCGACTCCTGGTAAGTTATTGACGCTATTGCTGCTGACTTTTGAATGAACATAATTTTTTGAAAGAATTATATTCTTTTCGTAATGCATAAAAAATAATTTTAAGGGTATCCGAACACGTTAAAAATTACCAAATTCGGCCAAGGTATATATATATATATATATATATATATATATATTTAAATAGAACTTCTGGCTTTTATTTTATGAAATATCTTCTGGCTTTAAAAAGCATACTTTGTTTTGTTTGAATACTAACTAGAGGCCAAATTAAAATCATTTTTATAAAGTTTAATTAAAAAAACGCAAGGACTAGGGACATTCATCTGCTAGAAGTGGGCGTTTAGTTTGCGCAAAATCTATCATGCGAGTCTTATAGCTGAACATGCTACAGATGAATTTCTATAACACTTTTTGAACCTGATATGTATGTTATTTTCTAGATAATGCATTAAAATATTTCTTATTGTATGAATATTTTTTGGGTCATGGCTTATTATTTAAATAATGGCCTCATATAGAATATCATATTTTTTATAATGTTTACTCAATCAGCTCTAAAATTTTCCCAGTTTAATAAAACAATAAAAAATTTCTCTACATTCTCTAGATAAATGCATCTAATTTTTTAAGTAATAATTTTACTTAATATAAGTTTATTTAATTTTTTCACTAATTGCTTTAAAGTTTTTCAAAATCTTTGCTGATATTTCACTTACAACTGTGAATTTTGCAAAATTTAGATAATTTATTTTAAATATTACTAATTAAATATTCTTATATTTATTGGTATTGAGTTCTGAAAAAGCATTTATAATGTTTAAATATGCTAGTTTGGTAAAAAGTACGCATAAAGTGTTCGGATTCCTTAAATTTTAGAGGAAATAATATATCTAATTTCATACAATTACTGCTATATATGAACATAGTATTTATGCTTTTCCATTGTTCGAAGGTTTCTGCTGAATGATTTATCTGCTGTTAAGTTATCTTGTGCTTTTGCTGCCTAAAGCTTATTAGAGTTAAAGAGAATTTTTATAGATTTCTATCAAATTACGTTTGTAATCAAAAGTACTTACCAAATTCCTTGAAATAAATTGATTAATTGTACCTTAATGAATTTTAAGTAAATTTAATGATCTTCATGTTGGAATCTCGTTCTATCATGACTTCTTTCTAAACATGCTCTTGATAAATAATTAAGAATGACATGATCTGAATTCTTTGCATTCCTCACCAATTGCTTTATATTCTCCTCGCTTAAGAAAATTTTAATTTAGCTCTAAAAGTTTGGATTATGAATGCTTCCACTTAATTCTTACATTTTATCCTATAAACACGAATAATGCAACATAATGAAATGATTGAAAGCTCGAAATGATTTGCAACAAATAAATAAACTACAGACATATTCTGAGATAAAAAAAAACAATATTCAATTATGATTGCAATTTAGAAGACAATCTTGATTTTAGTAATTGATAAGAATATTGCATTAAAAGTAGATTTATTGTGTATTAATAATATTGTTGCTTGGATCAGTGATCATGTATTTTATGCTATCCTCCCCACAGATCGAAAAAGTTCCTTGAAAGCAAAGGTGTTTGTTATCGAAAAAAATCCTCAAAAATACAGATGCAGAATTAAAATTAGCACAGTAAGTCCCAGAAGTTTTTTTTACATAGATCTGAGAAATAACTATCTCAGTTTAATAATTCAAGTAAGGCTATTGTCCACCAATTTCTTGAAAAATCTACTTACGCCACAGATAGATTACGCCATGTTATAGATTTTTTAGTAATTTTTAGAAGCATCCATATGGTTGCCAAAATGGCTACAGTCACCAAATTTCGTTGCCAAAAATTATGTCAAGTGGGCTCTATCTCCAGTATTTCGCCCAGTTACCATTAAAACGCCATTACAATGCAAGAGACTGCGTTGATTGCAAATATTACGGTTTTCTTCATAAAAAATATAACAGAAAGTAATTTTAACTTATCAAAAGTGCACATTTTAAATTATTTACATAAAATTCGTAACAATATTTTACCTGTTTTGATAATTTTGATATTGGCATAACATAGTCCCGGTACTTTTACTTGTGTTTTGAATGACCAAGAAAAAAAGACTGGATAATGTTCGACTAAAATAAAACCCTTGCAATTCAGAATAAAAATAAATTATAAATTTAGCAGAGAAGATTAAATTTTGTTACTTTTTAAGTAGCGTAATTATATTTGTGTTCGAGAAATGGCAGTAGTATTTGAATAAGATTATATTCACAGATTTACGTTACAAATCATTAAGCAAAAGTTTAGAAAAAATGTATTCTAAATGTATTATACGCATATGAATACGAATATTATATCCTTTGTTTTGATTGTTTTTATTTTTTTCATGAAAAACATTAATATTAAGGCTACTTACGCCATGACATAAACCAGTTGTGCAAACCCTTTTCGCGTTCGTTTAAATACAATTCTTATAACGATGACAGAATTCAGCGAGATTATTTGAATCAACGATATCTTTTTGTTTGGTGAAATTGATCGACGGTATAATACGTAAGTACCTTTTTATACATTTATGTATTGTAATATTCTTAATGTTTTATTTAAAACTGAAAAATAAAATATTGCGAAAATCCATATGGCCTTCTACCTCACCATTAAGCTTTAGAAGGTATTCATCCAGACTGATAAAAGCCATGAAAAGTATTATTTAAACAACTGTAAAAGTACCTGTGAAAAATTTATGTAGGTACAACAGAAGAATATGGCTTTGGGAACATCAGATATTTTATATCTTGGAGTTTTGTTTGAGGAAATAATGGCAAGTTTGAAAGCATAATAGTGTTAGATTTCAGATATGTTTCAGAGAGAAAATACCATTTAAGGCATCGCTTCTCAAACTTTTAATATTTACGACCGAATATTCAACTATATTAGGTGTACAACTTTGCTTCCGCCGTTTTGCAATAGATGGCTGTAGCGGTAAGTGGTAGTCGAAATAAATAGATCGTAGATGTCATACAATAAGCTTAGGATTTGTAAACATAACGCCATCGAAATATTAGTCGATTTGTGTCTGCATCATAAAGTATTCTCGATTAACATGTCAGCTTACGAGCCAAATTCTCGTCATTTGCGGGAGGTTTTAATTTTCTGCTTTAATATGAAGAAATCTGCGGCTGAGGCTCATCGAATGCTCTCAAATACCTATGGTGAGGCCGCTATTAGTGAAAGAACGTGCCGAGAGTGGTTTCAACGCTTCAAGAACGGTGATTTTGACGTCGAAGACCGGCAAGGCGGTGGAAGAGAGAAGGTTTTCGAAGATGCAGAATTGGAGGCATTACTTGATCAAGACTCGTGTCAAACGCAACAAGAATTGGCAGTATCATTGGGAGTGACGCAACAAGCCATTTCAAAACGCCTGAAAATCATGGGAATGATTCAGAAACAAGGAAATTGGGTGCCGTACGAGTTGAAGCCGAGAGATGTTGAACGGCGTTTGTTTGCTTGTGAACAGCTGCTTGCAAGGCAAAGACGGAAAGGATTTCTCCATCGCATTGTGACTGGGGACGAAAAATGGGTTCATTACGATAATCCCAAGCGCAGAAAATCATGGGGATATCCCGGCCATGCTTCCACGTCGACGGCCAAACCGAATATTCACGGTTCCAAGGTCATGCTCTGTATTTGGTGGGACCAGCTCGGCGTAGTGTATTATGAGTTGTTAAAACCGACTGAAACAATCACAGGCGATCGTGATCGAACGCAATTAATGTGTTTGAGCCGAGCATTGAAAGACAAACGGCCGCAATACAACGAGAGACATGATGAAGTGATTTTACAGCATGACAATGCTTGACCCCATGTTGCGAAAGTGGTCAAGACATACTTGCAAACGTTGAAATGGGAAGTCCTACCCCACCCGCCGTATCCTCCAGACGTTGCTCCCTCGGACTATTACTTGTTTCGATCAATGGCACACGGCCTGGCTGACCAGCACTTCCGATCTTATGAAGAAGTAAAAAATTGGATCGATTCGTGGATCGCTTCAAAAGATGACCAGTTTTTTCAACGCGGGATTTGTACTCTGCCCGAAAGATGAGAGAAAGTAGTGGCCAGCGATGGACAATACTTTAAATCATAAATGTATAACCAGTTTTTTACAATAAAGCCTCGAATTTCGGGAAAAAACGGCGGAAGCAAAGTTGTACACCTAATACATTTTCATCACCCCCTCTCCACCTCCATACAAATAACAATGTATTGAATTCGATAATTCAATACTTTGATACTACCGCAAATGTCGTACGTAATACAGGGTACGGCAAAAAACCCTCCCCAGGTTCAAAAGGCAGTTACAAACAAACAAAACAAGGTGCAGAAAAAAGTATTTTATTTGTGAACAACAAATACGATGCCACTTTACATTAGTTGGATTTAAAAATTATAATCACTAAAGGACGTCTTCAAATGGTGACACATTGACGAATACTTTCCCGAAAGTTCTTCAGAACATTCCCCCTGGTGCTGTTTTGATTTCGTCTAATAAGGCCCCCTTCCACTTGTCAGACACTGTGAATAAACAAAAATTTCTCTACTGGGCAATTGAAAACCCTTAAGGTTACGAAAAACGTCCTACAACCCTTCAAGCACTAAAGGAGGTTATCACACTGACAGTGGCTGCCAATCCACCGGAAATTACTTCGTCAATGTGTCACCATTGGAAGACGCCATTTAGTGGACATAATTTTTAAAACTAAATATTGTAATATGACATTGTATTTGTTGTTCAGACATAAAATACTTTTTTCTGTGTCATGTTTCGTTTGTTTGTAACTATCTTTTGAATGGAGGGAGGTTTTTTGCCGAATCATGTACTATAGTAGCTTAATACTATGGTATTGCTCTTCATAACACGAGATTTTCTTAAGTTTCATCGGCGTATATAAATGTCTCGTTCAGCCAAAGCATTAATTGCCACGGCCGTATATATACGTCATTATGAAGTGCGATCTTCTCCGTGCACTGATATTAATAAAAGTATTCCGAAGGCTGTGGAATGCAATGAATGGACCTTGGTAGTGATTGCGAAGGATTTACTTGTTTCAGAGGATCCCTTTATTTATTCCTTTCTCACCCCAATTCATCCCTTACACTCGTCTACGAGGAAAGCGCTGTTATTGGGAAACGAATCACGTAACTTTTAATCCCCAGTTAAGATTATTAACTATAAACCATACAAACTATCAAGATAAGTTTTACTTTGTGTGCATAATTTCACATATGACAAGCCCATGGGAACACTGGTAGTTATTATATAAACATGTGTTTTTAACTTTTAGCATTGTTAAATATATTATAAAATACATTTTACATTACTGATGCATTTGTAAGTGTATTATATCAGTGCTAATGTTAATTGTATTTGCATTTTTTATTACGCCATAATGTATTTTGTTTTTGTTTACTTTCAGTAAATTATTAATATTTCTTAAATAATCACTTAATTTCGATTTTTCATTATTTACCAGCACATCCCACGTAGTATCTCCACCCTTTAGGGGGCGCACACCACTGTTTGAGAAACTCTGATTTAAGGCATTTTTGAGTCATTTTTACACATTTTAAGTTAGATTACTTGTACGGACGCTTTTTTGCCTTTTTTCTTCGAAGTGTATCTTAGAACGCAGAATTAATTTTTAAATAATTAATGGAACAATATTAGAGAGGACGAATTATAATGTCCACCATCTCGTCAAATTAAAAATCGTTGCCAATTGCCGTGATATGCAGCCAGTAATGGAAAAATGTTGCTATACTTATAGAAACATATTAATCTTGCTCGCGTATAAGATGGCAGTATTTGACGACATCTTTTTTCTTGTCGTAGTTGTTCAACTGTATAACACACAAATACCAAGCTGTTTTGTTTTTTACATTCAGTCTAAAATATTATTTTTCAATACCTACTAATATATATATATATATATATATATATATAGTAACATAAAATGAAAGAAATACATGGCATAATAAAATTGATAATACAAAATAATATCACTAACAAAGCTAGAAGATTCAAACCAGATTTAAAGAAACACACTTTAAAAATAATGGAAGAGTCTATTATAGAAGAATTAACTAAGCGTATGTATAACATGGAACAGAATTAGAACTTTAAAATGTAAGAAGCCAAAAGAGTCAATAGACTAAAATGAAGACCTGTTATGATTTCTAAAGCTGTTGCTGAATTAGGACCAGCAAAATTAGGGTTAATTATATTTTATGGATCCTACCTTCCCCTGTTCAGCAGAAATTTTATACATAACAGGAAAACATACCAATATTGAAAAGTTAGGCCTAAAACCAACCACGTGTAATTTGCAACCAAAAGAAAAATAAAATAAAAATAATAGAAAATATGAAAGGAAATGAATCCTAACAAAATACAAATAAAAATAATTTTGAAAAGGAATAATGAAGCAAAAACTTACATGAAAACATGCAAATAACCGGAGAGCGGGAAAAACACTGTACGTACGAGAACAATACGCTAAATGATCGTTAAAAATGACGTGTTAAGTTGATAAAACCAGATGCAAAAATTAGTGGCGCCACCTGGATAGAGTTTTTTTGTAATTAAACAAAGCAAACTAAAACAAATTGAAAATAATAAAAAACAGAAGGAGAAAAAAACAAAGAATAATACTTAAACTTTGAAAAGGAGAATTAGAGAGATAATTTAGACATATATTTAAAAATGAAGTTACTTGGATAGTTGTATTCCAAGCAATTATTGCGGAATAGCTTAAAATTATTTTGCTTAACATCATTATCTGTGACTAAATCGTTATTTCTTTTTATAAAATTTAAGATGATATTTCTAAAAATAGATAGATGTAGGTTACTTTCCCAAAAAGGCATTTTAATAATGTTAAAATCAAAAGAGTCTCTTTTATCAAAAATATTACTAATTAGTATATTATTCTTAACAATTAATTGTAGGTCTAAAAAGTTTGCAGAGTCATTATTATAATTGGTTTTTAATAATTTCAGATATAGGGGATAATATTTAAAACTAGGAACAAAATTTACTATATTACTAAAGATGATTAAGTCATCTATGTATCTAAAAAAGTAACAAGAATCTATACTAATGTTATCATATTCATAAAAGTGCAGATAAATATTGGCTAAACAGTTACTCGCAGGTCCTCCTTGTGGAAGACCTTTAATTTGCTGATAATAAGAGTTATTGTGAAAAATATAATTTTCATATAGTACTAGATGAATAATTGAAAGATATTTATCATACTTAATTATTTTATTCAAAGAATATTTGTTATAGGCTATTTTGAGAATTTTAACCATATCCCCAATATCTATGGATAAATAAATCTTCAAAGTCATAGGTGTGAATAGAAGTAATTTTTTTTATCTTGCATGTACTTAATGATATCCAAGCTATTCTTAACTATAATCGAATTATCAATACTGTCTAATGTGGATTGAATAACCTTTTGTAGCTTTCTACTCGGAAGTGTAATATAAGTTTTAAAGCCGTTTGTTATAGTCCTAAATTTAATAGGATTTTTATGAAATTTTGGAGTTTAGAAAATATGAGGGAATTTAATATCCGAAATGCGTAAATCTAATTTTTTATAAAAAGCAGAAATTCGATTAAAAATTTCTCTATTGCTAGAATTAGATTTTTTAAAAGCATTATTATTATGAAAATGTCTATTAAGCATATCAGCATACAACCATTTGCAAATAATTGCATAATTACCGGAACTTTATCAACATAAACAATAATGAAATTCTTTTGTAGTTCTACAAAATGATGCTTAAGATTTTTGTAAATTAATCCACAATCAGTTTTATAGTTATTTTTCAGTAACTCTTTTAAAACATTGCATTTAAATTCATTAAAAAGCTTCAATAGGAAAAGTGTATTTAATTGCTAGTTTAGTAATGAAGTTACAAATATCTTTAGAGATTTGTTTTTTTATGGCATTATTATTATTGGAGATCATTAATCTATAACTAGTACCTTTTGACATAATTTCCCTAAGAGTATTATCTTCAACAATATTTAAATTGCCAGTTACAACATGTTTGTGATGCTCGTTTATAAATTCAGGATAATCCTTACAATTACAAAGAAAGGTATTATTTTGCAAATCATTAATCTTATTGTAGTTAAAAATTGAGCTACCAATTTTTTTATTATATTTAAAAGCCTTTTTAATGCAAACATTATTGATAGGTAAGCAATGCACATATTTATTAAATGTTTTTGAAAAATTAATGTTATTATAGGATTTATTCATGAATAAAATTGTACAATATCAGTAGTACTATTTACCAAATCTTTATCTTTTATATTGAATTTATGAATGAGAAAATTAATAATATCTTTAATAATATGTAAGGCATGGCAATCTTGAAAATTATGCTTATCAAGGATAACTTTAGTATACTTGATTTCTTTTTTGTTCAAACCAAACAGGAAATATTAATATGTTTAATGTTAAAAGACTTTTCAAAGTTAATACATAAATCATTAATTTTAGGAGCAATCTCAACTGGTAGTTTACTATTTCTTTTCTTCCTTTTGCCTCTTTTTATTCGTTTAACTTTTATTACATTATCACTATTATAAAAATATTCCTTGTTATTATGTTGTTGAATGCTCAGTAACACATTTTTACCAAAGTGTATGGTATTCAGACCATAAGGATATATAGTGTTAAAATATTTAATGAAGTGGTTCTCCCACCACAGTCTATTTTTAGCTTGTGGGACTATTCTAAGAATAGAAATTTCAACATTTTCAAAGCCATGTAGATGAAAGTGCTTGATTTCAATTTTAGAATTATCATTGTTATTCTATTTGTAATTTTTGGTATTTGATCTATGCATGTTTAAACGAATATTGATATTATTGCCAGTTTGGCCAATATATTTAAAATTACAAATTTTACAATTTAACATATAGATGCAATTGAAGGTCTTACATAAGAAAAAATTAGAAGTATTATCATATTGTTCCATGTTTAACATTGGACAAGTTTTACATCTACTATTATTGCACTTATTAAAACGAAAATAATTTATGTATTGATCTTGTATAGTATCATAGTTATAATAATAATTGTGGAAGTTAATTTGTTCATGTAGGTTTAAAGGAGAAGGAATATAATTGTGATTATGTTTAATCTTAGAGATGTTGTTCTCATATTTATAATTTGAAAAATATTTATGCCCTATGAAATCTGAATTCCAGAAAGTTCTAGTCTTGTAGGAGTTCACCCTATTACCAACAGTATTACCTACCATGTAATTTGAACCACCGAATCTGTGATTCATTTTATAACCTTTCCCTAAAACAATATATCTCAACACAAAATATCTCAAAGCAAATAACTGAACTCAAAATTCACAAATCAATTGGATACATATATATATATATATGTATATATATATATAATATGCATTTATATATAATATATATATAATATACATATATAAATAATATATATATATAATATACAGTGGTACCTCGACATACGAGTGCCCCAACATACGAGTTTTTCGAGATACGAGCCGGCGAGCGAGTGATTTTTGCTTTGAGTTACGAGGGAAATTCGAGATACGAGTTCGGTTTAACAGGTCAACCGGTAGTAGCACACGACCGCGCACAACGCGATCGCGCCCATCACGGTCAGTGAATCAGTTAGCAGCGTGCTTCCGCTGTGATAAGTTGTGTAGTTGTGTTCGCGTTTTGTGTTGCGTTTACATTTACATTTACAGTTGTAGTTCATTTATTTTTATAACCATGGATCGGAAGAAAGTTTGTGAAAAGTCAAGTGCTAAGAAAAAGATGATGAGTATTGAATTAAAACGTGAAATTATAGAAAAACATGAGTAAGGTGTTCGAGTTGTTGGTTTCGAGGAGCCAGACGAGGAGCTTATTTCTACAAGTGAGATAAAGGAGATTTTAGGAATGTGGGAGACAGTTTCACAGTTCGTGGAAAAGAAACACCCAGAAAAAATATTGCAACAGGTCGTGCTTCTGATCTTTTTAATGACACTTGCCTAACTCCTTTCCGGAACATTCTGAGAGGGAGGAAGAAACAAACCTCCTTGGACATGTTTTTTTTCTAAACGGCCTACAGGTGAAAGCGAGAAAAATGTTCGAAAAAGGCAAAGAGCAGTGAGGATATCTAATTTATTTCTTTACATTCTCTTTTTTGTTTTTGTACAATAAATATTTGTCCTTTATAAATACGTTTTTATTATTCAAAACCACGTAACAAAAATAACTGGGGTGACATTTTGGGGGATGGAACGGATTAATGGTAGTTCAATTGCTTTGTATGGGGAAATTTGCTTCGAAATACGAGTAATTCAAGATACGAGCAAGGTTGCGGAACGAATTAAACTCGTATGTCGAGGTATATCACTGTATACACACACACACACACATATATATATATATTTATATACATCTTGTTCAAATTTACAATCGTCAATAAACTGCTTTCTATTCATCCATTAAGGATCAAATACATTTTTTAAACATTCTTTAACTTCATTAAAAAATCAATAAATAGTAACAAACAAAAATAAGAGTCCAACAGCTTACATAGAAAGGAAAACCGTTTATTGTGTTCCTGTAGCGCAATTGATAGCGCGTTGAGTTTCTAATCGAAAGATCATGGATTCGAATCCCATGGGTCAAAAATTCAAACTATTTAATAAAATGTAACTAACTTTTCTTTGTTGACCTAAGTATGAATTGACATATTTTTTCTACTTTATTATTAATAAAAATAGTCCATCCAAATATTGTCCACCGAATAAGACATTAAACTTTATCTTTAAGTTAGAAATAATAATTTTTATGAGATTTCGTTTAAATTGATGCCGGAATTCCTTTTATACATATTATAGAATAAAAAAGGCAATTTACAAAAAAATTTCCCATGTAACGGTTTAAACATGTACATGTTAACTTGATAGGGTGCAGGACAATGTTTATATATATATATAAAGCATAGTTTTTTAAATATATAAATACTTAGAAGGCTTAAAATCTATATTTTCACAAAATAAGGGAAAAGTTCTTATCGCCCTTGCTATAAGATGACTACGTTATAATGCCAGTTCCAATATCAAAAGGGATTTGTTAACCGGAAAGAAATATCCAAAGAAGCATATATTTTCTCCTCAAACTCTTTAAGCTTCAAAATTTTTAATTTTTAAAAAATATTATATGAAACTTTATTTCGCACTTCCTTTTGAAAAATCTAATGCGAAAGAAATACTTCAAGAAACTTGCTATAATTTAATTTTAATAATAATGTGATGAAGAAAAGTTGAATATCTCAATATAAAAGAGTTGTGTTGAGAAAGTCCAGTTTGAATGTAATAATATATAATATTTTCTTATTTTGTGATTTTTTTTTCTTTGAATAAAAAATACAGAAACATAAATCATTCTTCTAAAAACGCATTTGCTTATAAATTATAAATATAAGGATTTTTTTTGTCTAGACTTATTCCAGACATTTAAATAAATAGAAAGGGAAGGAATCAATCTTGATGCAGAACATATAACTGACATTTAAAAAAAGATTTTCTAGGATAAGTAAGAGAAGACATAAGTATTTCAAGTGGAAAAACACTTTTCTCTTAAAGGTTGTTGAGGTGATGTAAAGGAAGTTATATATATTAAAATTAAGAATCTGCATAACACTACATTAATTATGTACAAGGGAATGACTAGAAATAGTTTTGTAGAAAATTAAGTGTATTTTTAAATATATATTTTTAAAGAAAAAATAAAACATTAGAAAGAAATTGCCTAACTGTTTTTTTAACTTAAAACATATCCATATAACTTGCTATATTTATCACAGTTTTATAAGACACGGTTTTATGTTAATACTCCATCATTGTGTTTTAACACTGAAACTTTCGGTATTTCAATTTCCCTAACGTCCACCGTTTTGCCCCACCGCGATATAAAATAACAATATATTTGTAATAACTAAAAAATTGCAGAACTACTGTTCAGTAAAGTTTAGTTTTTTTGAAGTGATCACTTCCTTAGGCATGTTTTGCGGAAGAGGGAATTTGAATGATGCGTCACGTTCGGGAACGTAATGTTCATTCGGCTTTTTTCGTATTTCCTCGGAAATCATGTTTGGACAACGTCGGTCAAGATTCAATAGTCCCTGACATACACATCCCTAAAAAGAAATCACGTGACCAAAGATTGAGTGTTTTCCCCGGGTTTTGAGTAAAACTCAGCCTTCCCAACTATGCGCTTATATAGTTAGTATTATGTTTCCCAAAAGATGAACAGTTGATATAAACTTCGAAAAAGACAATGAATGCTTAGGGAATTTAAAAATAAATCAATGAGATATTTTAATAGAAGAGTATAAAGTTTTAATGTACATAGCGTGTTATTGCGTGATTAATATAGAATTCGAATGATCCGATTAAAAATATATATTTGATGTAGATAAAAAAATCAATTTCGATTCAGAAAATGTCAAAAGGACAACGTATTTGAGAATTTTGGATAGAGGAGGTTTCAAAATTCCCGCAGATATTGTTATGAAAATCATTTTAACACAGCATTTTATCTTTAATTTGTTAATATCGAAAATATTCGAGTCAAATATCTTAAAGTTGATTGCCAATTATCTTGCTCTACAAAAATAACAAAAGTATATCTGGAATTACATGAATTGTGGAATGCGTTGCATTCGTTTCATTCATCTTCTGTAAACTGTAACACACCTGAATTTTCACAGTTACTAAAAAAAAATTCATGACATTCGGAAATATATTCTTAAATAATTAATAAAAACATTTTAACGGCGAAAGACAATCGAAAAATGAAGAAATTTAAGGCCAATAAAATTAATGTTTTTTTTTTATATTTTCATGTTTTATATATTTAAATATTCAATCATCGATTCGTATTTTGTTCAATGTGCATGAACTTCCTTAGAATTCATTTTATTATAGGATATAGGGAATAAATGTAGCCTCAAATACTACAGAATCATTTGGGTTTAATCAGTCGTGTATCGGAGACATTTATGCGGCAAAATGTAGAGCAGAAAAAAAATTATTATAACGGTTGCTATTCTTATTTCACTAAATCAAAGTGTAGAGAAACTTATCGAGTTCATTAAAAAAAAATTAGTTGCCTACGTTGAAGCCGGATGGCTTCTTCTGAACAAATTACCTATGATTTTAAGTGATGATGTCAATGTAGATTTTTTTTTGAAAGATAAGACAAAAATATTAGTTACTTTTGTTGAAATCAAAATTCAGTTTAATTATGTCAAATGATTGAAGTGAAAGCATGACGAAGTATGGAAAACTCTTTACGGAGTTTTTTTTAGATATTTAAATAATTATTAATTTGTATATAAAGTACTTACAACCTATTTCATCTTAATAAAACTATTGTTTCCTTTTAGAAATACAATTATTTCACAAATATGATTATATATTTTGCAAAAAAATATTACTTTATGCGTACAGACATATGAATAAATAATTTAATATGACAGTAATAACATTCTCTTGTTTTTTATTCACCGAACTAATGCCTGAAATAACATTTCAAAATTTGAAGTTTTCATTTATATTGCGTGGCCATAAGCACACAGTCTTTTTTAAAAACTGTTTAATATTATTTTATTTGTAATTATTATATATTATTACCTTTTATATCATAAAAAAACTTGACGTTTTGCGAAACATGTTGGACTACCTCTTTGTCGCAAAACCTTTGGAGTCACAAATCTACAAGGAACATTACTATTATATGGTATCCATTTTATGCCATCTTTAGTGACATATATACAAGGGGTGATCAAATGAAAAGGTACGAAACGACACGGTGGGTACAAATATAGACTTTATTCAAAATATACACCATAGGCCTGAGCACAACGATCCCACTGATGAACAAGCCGCAGGATTCCTTGTTCCCAGAATTCTGTGGCTGTGACGAGACCCAGTCCTTCACAGTGTCCTTGAGTACGTCGTCCGAGTTGAAGCGCTTTCCTTTCAGGTGTTTCTTCAGTGGAACAAACACATGGAAATCGCAGGGTGACATGTCCGGACTGTAGGACGGATGGTCCAAC
The DNA here is from genome assembly GCA_019973975.1 of Trichonephila clavata. Lineage (NCBI taxonomy): Eukaryota > Metazoa > Arthropoda > Arachnida > Araneae > Nephilidae > Trichonephila > Trichonephila clavata. The sequence goes on from BMAO01031268.1 coordinate 17,085, forward strand.
GTCTCCCATTGGAACTTGTCCAGTTCAATTTGTGTGACTCTGGAGACGTGTGGACGCGCATTATCATGGAGCAGAACCACACCCTCCGTGAGCAGCCCCCGTCTTTTGTTCTTGATGGACCTGCGTAGGCGTCGGAGTGTCTCACAGTACACATCGGAGTTAATGCTTTTTCTGTGCTCGAGTAATTCTGTGCTCGCATCATTTGGACGCCTCTTTTTATAACAGCCTTTGCTCTCTCCTGCGCATGCGGCACCCGCGTATGATCCGATCCCAGTCAGAGTCTCCAATGGCATCCCGAGATGTCTCGCTACATTCTCCCTTGGCGGAATATGCAAATATTTAACTGTTTCATTTTTATGTCGTTTCGTACCTTTTCATTTGA
>BMAO01031269.1:0-57229 GCA_019973975.1 Trichonephila clavata
AATACTTCTTTTCCAATAGTTTTACCTCATTTTACTAAAAAAGGTAAGCGCTCTAAACAATCGGCGAAATATTCTCCGATTCCATAAGCCTTCTGAAAACTAATGCCCTTGTAATGAGTCAGACCCGAGCCGATCTGACCTGCATAATGGTCTTCAAATCTTTTAGTACAGCAAACGTATGTAAGCTCATCTTGGCGCTTTTATCTTCAAATGAGGGTATGAGAAATGCACTACTTTATTATAGTATTTGTCTCATGCGAAAATGAAGCACTATGATCACTTTACCTCTTTCAAAGGGAACAAAATCACCTGAATTGAGTCTCAGTTCAGCTTGAATCGTCTGAAACGAGTGTCTCACTAAAGGTAAGTATTGAGGTCTATCATAATATTGACTAATCGTTTCCCCGTCTTCACCTTTAGTTCGAACGATTCGTAATAAAAGAGCTTGTATATCTCCACAATTTGAGGTGAAATTAGATCCGAGTAAACGTAAAAAACCGAAAAATTTGACCATGCATCAGCAACAAATTCGCTTTTCATATTACCCGTTATGATTGCATTGCGTTTGAACCCTAACAATTCTCCTAAATTCTCTAAATGAAGACTGCTACCTTGAATCGCATTAATTTTCACCCGTTTCGATGCTTTATTGTAAGTTATTGTGAACCGACTAGGATTTTTTGGTAAAGCAAGCTGTATGGCTGATATAATATCAAACATTGTTTCATAACACCCCACGTCAATGTTTGCTTAACGGTTGAAGAGATATTACCGTCACCCACTTTGTATCGAAAATAATTGTTAGTTTCATTTACGTTAAGCCAAGAATGAGGGTAGATGATTTCAGACAATCCCACTTCCCATTCACCATTTAAATAAACGGGGAGGGTAACTGAGTTTTGAAATGAGATATTTTGTTTTCTGGAAAGAAATGCATAGAGCTATCAGAAGGTAATGTTACGTAGACAGACATTTTGAAAATGAGTCCGTAAGAAAAAAATTTAACTATTTATACTTTTTGAATATCAGTCACCCAATCATTAAACTTTTCAGGATAACCTAAAAATTTAACAAAATATTCAGTGATTCCTCGTCTTTTACTTTGTTTGATGACGTTCTCTACAGGATGGAAACCAGAGTCGACAACTTTTTGTAATTCTGCTTCGTAATAAGTACCTTTAATCTCTTCATCTTGTAAATCTCTTAATCTATAAACGATCGAAATTTTTTGCACGATTTCATAAACTGTGAAAAGTTTTCGACTCCAGTTTTGTTCATATCCTTTTTCAAAGAGAAGTTTTTGCTTATTAATGCGCACAACATCACCAATTTTAAATTTAGGGGCTTTAGGTTTCTCATTTCTTAGATCACCATATAAATTATTTAATACTTGCTTCCTGTTATGCCTACTTACAGAAGCAGGCTCCATTTTAATTGAACGTGATACGAGTGATTATAACTGTGCATTAATTTATCAATGACGTCAATGTAATTTTTAGTATTAAATTCAGTGAAATATTTCTACATTTTTGTTTTTAACGTCCGATTAAAGCTTTCAACTACGCTAGCTTTAGTTTCGTTATTTGTAGAAAAACATTTTACACTCATATTTTTCAAATAATTTTGAACTACTTTATTTAAAAACTCCTTACCGGCATCTGTTTGCAACACTTTAGGCTTCCTTTCTTTAAAAATAATTTCTAGCGCAGACTTTACACTTTTTCCAAATTTATCTTTCAGAGGAATTGCCCATGCAAATTTTGAAAATAAATCAATACAAGTTAACAAATACTTATAACCCTTATTAAATTCTGCTAAAGATTGCATATCGACTAAATCCGCTTGAAACTGACGATCAATATCACTTACAAATACTCGATTCCGCTGAAACTTATGCCGAACAGGTTTATGAAGAGTGTAAGCATCTTTCTGTGATAACCAATGCTTTACATCTTTTTTACTATATTTCCCTTTTAAAGAGCGATGTAATGTCTCCGCACCCCCGAAGCTACTTGGAACTTCGGGATTTTCGTAAAACGCTGCTAAATCTTGATACATTGTTACCGACGAACAGAACTTGATTGAATGACTATTACAATGAATAGTTATGCAATTGATACTTTTGGAAAGGCAAAGGATTATGTTTAAAAGCATGAGCATAAATTTTCCTTACTTTTATACAAAATACTCTTATTTGTTTTTTAAATGTGAAACTTATTTCAACACAAATATTAAACTAACAAACAACAAAAATGATATTAACTCAAATCAAGCATAAAAAAACATTTAATTCAGATTTATAGGAACAAAATACTATGTAAAACTTATAAAGTCAGTATGCAATATTTTTTAAACAAAATCCTCATGATATTCAAAACAATCAGATGGACATAACATGTCTCTTACTTCTCTTAAAACAATATCTAAGCGAAGATTTTCCAAAAAATTTTCAGTTACATAATTCACAGGTTTTAACAGTAAAAAGTGTACATTTTCAAAAAGATTATTATAAAAATAATCAGCTATCTCATTAGCTTCCAGTAACAAAACATGTGAATTAAATGTTTCTTCTCGGTTCCCCCATAACTCCTCAGCGAGTTTCTGAGGTTGATTCAGTCCTTTTTCGTTCAGGAGGCTACAAATAATTTTTTCAAAATTTGCGTCAAGTATCGTTGACCCAGACTAACGTCCAAAGAAAAAGGTAATGCGTTTTCTATGGGACCTTCACAGAAGGTTTTATATGCAGTTAAAAAGTCCATACACAGAAATACATTGTCTATAACGGCATTTTCATAAGCACCATATTTTTCAATCATTTCAGCCCACTGTTCTCGGGATATGCTGATTTCTTTAAAAGTAGGCTCTTTATCCGGACCGTATTTAATACGCTTAAAAGTAAAATTAGTGAAGTTCTCACTTGTTATTTGAATGCGTCGTTCAGGAGGGAAAAGTCCACTTGGTAATTCCTCCAGTGATTCCGGTACTTTCTTTTTACGCATGATATATTCGATCCATCGTGGGTCTAATGTTATTCCCTCAGGAGTTGGGTAGTAGGTTTTTCCATACTTCTTGAAACGCCTTATGTGTACTGATACGGAATCATAATAGATGCTTGCAAAGACAAAAACATCATCTCCAATTGGAAATACTCCATCTGGTATGCAATCCTCGGTAAATTTTCCATACTTCTGAAAATAATATATCAAAATTAATGAGGATTAGAAAAGTGTAAAAAACATTATAAACATTACATATCAAATTTATTTAATTTTGTTACTTACTTTTGAAACTTCTCTTCTTGCTTTCTTACTTGCAGAAGATTCCACGACCTTTCCAAGCTTTCCTTGTTCCCTATGTTTCAGACATTGTCATTTTTTTTCCTTGTTGAATACAGTCCGCCACAGTACTGACAAACGAAATGAATCTTGAACCTAAGATGTGACAAGGGTCTAAAGCATATTGACCGAATTACACTTGAACGGAGTTCGCTGAGTGGTTGAAAGCAATGTATCCATCCGCTCTAAGCATTGAGATAATTTCTGACGTAGAATTCAGTCGCCGTCTTGTATAATCAAGATCAGACAAGCTAAGACAAGTTCAATCGTAAACCGTTCACACGCTGATTACGAGTATTCTACGTCACGTTTTTACTGTGTATGTGTAATCATTATACCGAATTAAAATTTACAAATTATTAAAATAATATAAATGAAATATTTTTTTTATTTCATTTTAATTAAGAAAATGTCACCATCTGCTTCGCCTGCAAAATGAAATTCATGAGATTATAAACCTAAGTTTTCTTCAGGTCTGCATGCCTTCATAGGACAATGGTTAGCGTAACTGAAAAACTATTGTCCTATGGAGACATTTTGTTCTGGGGCTGTGGGTTTGAATCTGGATTTATTATTTTTTTTTTATTTGAGCGTTATTTTTTCAATCATTTTAAAATCTAATAATTAGTGTATAGTTTAACCAATAGGTGGCGCCATGAGCACTTTAAACATTCCTATACATTTTTTTTACACATTTAAAAAACAACTCAACTTAGCAAAAGGAGGAAAACAACTCAACAGCAGGTGAAAACAACTCAACTTCCCTATCAACTCGAAAACCAAAACCATAACAGGAGGGAAACAACTCAACTCCGCGCCTGCGCCTCCACGGGAGGAAAACAACTCAACTCCGCTTCTGCGTCTCCACCGCGCCTGCGCCTTTACAGCAGAATCGGCTTTTCTTATCTACTGGCGATTGTAAGGGATTTCTTATTTAGATCATTATTATTGATGTTTACTGTTTCCTTTGGATGAGATTGATGAGACAGTCCTGTGATTATTCAAATCTGTTTTATTCCACATAAGCATGTTAAACATAAAGCAGGAATGGACGACACAATACATAAAATATGAAATGAAGGTACAATGAGCTGCAGCCGGCTACATGTTGAAGGCAGACAAATACAGAAGAGAGAGAGCAACCGACTGCTCCGAGCTTTTAAACTGGCGGTAAAGGTCGTACGACTCTTTTGTAACAGGAGTCGTGATTGGATGCAAATGCGCGCTTGCAATTAGATTAAGATTAAGATTGTAACTGTCTTGTGCCAAAGCATTAGACAATAATTTAACGGAGTAAAGTTAAAGAGTTAGAAGAAGTCATTACATACATATATTATATATATGTCGTGTTTTTCGAGTCAACACCAAGACATTTTATTTTGAACTGACTTTATTCAACAAACACTATTTTTTATCTGCTTCTAAGAGAGAGAAAAGGACACGTGTTAAATATCAGAGTTTGTGGCTAGTCAAAAGCCAGATGTTTTTAAGAGGCATATTTGAAAGTTAAGCATAACATACGAAGTAATAAATATTAATGTTTGGAGTGGCAAAGTTCTGTTTATCGCCATGTGTTCTTCATTTCCGAACTGGATAATAAGTTTAATACTTGAAGATGAAACAGGAAAATAAAAGTTAAAAGTGGTCTAGGGATTTAATTTTAGATCTAATTTAATTATCCTTACACCCCCCCCCAATTTTAAATTTGGAGTCATCATCACCCTTTCTCTCTTACAAACATAATAAATTTTCAATATATACAAAAGAGTACGTAACATAATACAGAAACACATATTATAGACAGTAAATAGATTTCGTAATACGAATAATAAAATCAAAATACAATAAAATAAACGAAATTGTAGCAATAAACAAAATAAAAAAATTTCTGAAATATTAATTGATAAATATGAAATGACTTACTCATAAATGTACATTAGCGTTTTCAAATCTATATTTCATCCAGAAAAAGAGCTCACGTTTCCTCCAAATCTTTCATATTATTAGATTTGTGTTATTGCTTGCAAATGTTGTTGTTGTTGCGTGTCCTTCTCGCAGGGAAGGAATGAAAGGCTCTGTGCATTAAATATCTAAATTCTACGAGGATATAATGCTTAATTATTTAAAGAAATTTAGAAGTGATACTTTAAATTTATAAGAGGACATTTTTCTTCTTAACTTATAATAATCAAATTTATATTATTTGAAGACTCCTAAATTTCTTTGCGTATTCAAAGATAAAAAAATTCTTTGTGTTCATCTTTAAAAAAAAAATTTGACCTTTTTTTTTTGCTATAACTTTGTTTTATTTTGCAGATTTGCTTGATGAAATTATTCATTCAAGAGTATCTTGATAAAAAATGTTTAAAACTCGTTTATTAAGTCATCAAATACTTTTTTTCTGCTAAACATGTTAACAAACTTTGTATCAAGTGTTTTAAATGCTTCAGTTTTATTTATTTATTGTACTGTTCATTTTATGCTTCTACATACAAAATACTATGCTTAATTAAATGTTTGGAAATTCTACAGCGTCTGAGTTTTTTACGTATGTTTTAAATTTTGATTTTTGAAAATTTAAATACTTTTGGTTAATTCCTTATAGTGGTTGCGGTAACCTAGTAGTTATGGTCACGAAATCGAGGCTGGAATATCTCGGGTTCGAGTCCTGGTGCCACAAGAGACCCACCATGTAGAGCAGGCCGATGTACATTGAATCCGTAGAGGCTCAATGTCCTCCCGATGATGTGGTGTGGTAGTTTGGAAAGGGGGTTGCCAGCTCATATTTTAGTATAATCAGTAAGAATTTCTAGTCAACATATATTAAGACTGGATCTCTAATCTAGAAATTTTATATCTCTTATACTATTCTAAATGTATTATTTGTTTTATCTGTATCATTATCTTAATTATTAAAGGAGATAATCTCTCATATTTTTAGAAATAAACAATTTTAGTTAAAGTTTTTGCTTTTTACAAAATCAATACTGCTGATCTCTTTTCAAATAGTTTATTCCAACCAAAATATATGACAAATATCGCTAACATAGAGCGAATGGCCCTTTCAGCCACGTCCAGTACTTTTTCTTTTACAAATGGCGGGTAAACAAAAGTACACACCTTATAATTTAAATAGCTCCATCTAGTGGCATACATGAACCCTAACATACTCCCCCCCCCATCAAAAAATTATTCTTGATGTAGAGGAAGTTTACAAAGTTTATTAATTGGCCTTTTAAATAGACCTTTAACAGTTTTAAGTTACTACTCTTACCACACCATCCTTACCTGGATGCGTTTAAATTATTTTACCTAAAGGCCAGGTTTTTGGAGAAATATTATCCTCTTTAACAATTACAATTTCTCCAACTTTAAAGTTATTGTTAGGATATTTCCATTTAGTTCTGTTTTGTAAAATACTTAAGTAATCAACTTTCTACTTCCTCCAAAAACCTACCTTCATTTTTTGGACAATATCCCAACGGGAACGAAGAGAAAGTTTATCATCATTGGAATGCTCAGGGGAAGAGGTAATAACCTCACCTATGAGAAAATGATAAGAAATAAAATATTTAAACTATCTAGATCATTGTCACTATCCAAAGAGACTAGAGGCTTTGAGTTCCAAATTGCCTCTACTTGTGTTAACGAAGTGCTGAACTCTTCAAAAGTTAAATTTGTGTTACCAATGACCCTTTTTAAATGGTATTTAATACTCTTAAGTCCTGCTTCCCATAATCCTCCAAAATAAGGACTCAATGGAGGGCTAAAATGCCAATCTATATTCACTTGAGATAAAAAATAGCAAAAATTTTTATTTTCACTAAGTTTTGAAACAAATTAAATATTTCTAACAAATTTTTCCTTGCACCAACAAAAGTGGTACCATTATCACAATAAATGTGCTTAGGTGCTCCTCTTCTAGCACAAAAGTGTTTCAATGAGGCAATAAAAGCCTCAGAAGTGAGATCACTCACTAGTTCCAAATGTAGAGCTTTGGTAGCAAAACATACAAAAAGGGCTATATATCCCTTAGTAGTCTATGCTCCTCTACATATATATCTTAAAACATTGATAGGTCCAGCATAATCTACACCACAAGCAGAAAATGGCCTACTGGGAGTTACTCTATGGGCTGGCAGATCACCCATCAATTGCTTGGATGTAGTTGCTCTATACCTACAACATATAATACATTTATGAATACATTTTTTACAATCTTTTTTATGCCAATAATCCAATAAGTTTGCTTAATAATACCTAATAATACATTACATCCAGCATGCAAATATAAAATATGATACATATTTACAATTAAGTTGCAAATCTCATGCTGATTTTGCAAGATGATTGGGTGCTTAGCACCATACTGGAGTATCGAATTTCGAAGTCGACCTCCTACTCGAATTAAACCATATTTGTCTATGAAAGGACAAAAAGCAGATAGAATACTTTTCTTTGCTACAGGCTTGTTAGCTTTAAGGCAATTAATTTCCTCTTTAAAAAATAAATTTTGAATGTACGAAAACATTTTATTACTTGCCTGTCTTTTTTCATATGTGGTTAAAGGAGGGACATGATATTTACCCTTCGATTCTAAATTTGATTTCATCTTGTCAACTCTAGCTTTACAGTTTGTGATGTATCTAAAACAAAATGCAAAAATATCAATAATTTTAGTAAATGATGAAAATTTTAAAAATAAAGAGTCAATAAAGTCACAGTTGACAGACACAGGGAAGCTAAAAGCTGTCCTTTTTCTTTCCTTTGTCACTAAACTAGTCTGATCATCTCTTTTGGATTGCTTAGGCCAAGAGTCCATTCCACAAGAGAGCCATCGAGGGCCCTCCCTCCATAGACTACATCTAGGAAGTTCTTTAGGTGATAAATCTCTGCATGCAATGTCAGCTGGATTCATCTTGGTGGGAACGTAACGCCAACTGTCCGCTGGAACCATGCCCAAAATTCCGGATGTTCTATTGCCAATGTAAGGCTTCCAGTTCCTTGGATGAGAAGACAGCCAAGATAAAACCACTTGTGAATCAGTCCATGCATAGAAGTGAACATCATACTCCTTAAAGATGTTCTTACAGGTTGCATAAAGTCGTGCAAGCAATAGTGCACCGTTCAGTTCCAATCTTGGAATAGACACAGGCTTTAGAGGTGCCACCCTTGATTTAGCCACCAGAAGAGTCACCTTGGTATTACCATCGGCTTGTGGCTGCACAGCATAGATGACCCATGAGTAGGCTAACTCAGACGCATCACAAAAACCATGCAAAGTCACTTGTTGGCTAACTGTGTGGATCCACCTGGGAATGTGGATTTAACAAACTTGTTCAAACTTCTGCTGGAATGTTTTCCATTTTGTTCCAACTGCATCTGGAAGAGGACAGTCCCAGTCTAATTTCAACAGCCATAACTGTTGATAAAAAATCTTAATAGACACTGTACATGGAGTCAGGAAACCAAGAGGATCGAACAATCTTGCCGATTGCGAAAGAAAAGAACGCTTAGTGATATTGTCTGGAAAATTTACTTTCAAATTGAAAATAAAGGTATCTTTCACAGAATTCCAAGTAAGTCCTAGGGCCTTGGAACATTCATCAGGATGGATTTCCAAATTAGAGGTATCTCCTACCCAATTTGAGGAAATACGGGAAAGTACATCTGGTGAATTGGAACGCCACTTTATAAGTGGAATCCTCTCGCTTCTAATACTTGAGAAAGTGTTTTTATCGAAGTGATTGCCTCCTCACTCGAAGTGGCTCCTGCCATTAAATCATCGATGTAAAAAGATTCTTTTATAAGGGATGAAACAGTAGGATTATCTCTTTCTAGCTCTAACCCCACTTAAAACAAGCAGCGAGTAGCTAAATACAGTGCTGATACTGTACCATATGTTACAGTACACAGTTTATATTCCCGTATGGGAGAGTCCTTTGATTCTCTCCACACAATAAGCTGTAAATTTTTATCTTCCCGATCAACTAGTATCTGCCTATACATCTGTTGGCCGTCGGCTGAAAAGGCAATTTCATTTAATCTGAATTTCACTAAAATCGTGAAGAGGTCAGGCTGTAACATTTTACCTATTCCCAAAATTGAATTGAGAGAATTTCCATTAGAGGGTTTACAAGTGCCATCAAATACAACGCGTAATTTCGTTGAAACACTGTCACCTGTCATTACAGCATGATGAGTAAGAAAATAAATTTTAGAGTTCGTAGAATTCAACTTTTTTCCACGAGTGTCATAGGTTTCAATGTTTGATATTCCCTCATAAAATTTTTATACTGTCTTTCAAAGTCCTTATCGACTTCAAATCTTTTCTCCATTGCAAGCAAACGAGAAATTGCTATTCCCTTAGTGTTACCCAATCGTGAGGTGTCTCCGTATATTGGTAGTTTTACTATAAATCTACCTTGATCATTATATTTAAAAGTTGATTGAAAATGATCTTCACAATATAGTTCCTCATCGGATAAAAAATGTTTTTTAACGGATAATTCCTCCGTTTCCCCCAAAACCTTTGAAGAAGCGAATCGGTTTTTAAGTCGTTCTCAGTGCTCAAAAAATTAGAATACAATTCATTTGGTTCCTTATTTTTAACATTAAGCTTTCCTGCTACAACCCATCCAAACATAGTTCTTTGAGCAATAGGTTCATTTTTAGAACCAACAATTTTTCCACTGCGAAGAATTTCAAAAAAACAATCAGATCCTAAAATTATATCACATTCTTTAGGACGCATAAAATCCTCATCTGATAGAGTAATTGATTTCAAATAGTCCAAATCCTTCACATCCAAAAACTCTGAAGGTATTGGTGAAGTGACCTTGTTTAAAATAAAAGCGTTCACTTCAATCCTCTCGTTCGAAAACTGAGATCCGATAACTAGATTTACACTGCCTTTAGTTTGACCTGCAGTAACCCCTGCGATCCCGCGGAGAGAAATTTTACTGTGTTTTCTCTTTAAACCTAAAATATTTATAACTCTTTCTGAAATAAAACAACACTCAGACCCAGAATCTAATAATGCTCGGCATATAAGCGATTCATTACTATTATTATTATAATATATTTTTACATTTGCCGTGGGGAGAAAAGAAAGACTTAACTCACTGTTCACCGAAGCCCCTGAATAAATCCCCGGACCCCCAATTTGACCTTCGACCCTACTCGCTTCCCTGTTACCAGACTCTCCGCTAGTTCCTTCCCCCAGTGAGGGTTCGTTTCTCTCTAACGAAGATGCAAACAACGCATTTCCGTTAGACCTTTCTTCATGTAAAAGAGTATTATGGAACTTTTGAAAAGCATAGAGAACGTTTTAAATGATGATTAGAGCAAAAATTAAATTGATGATTATTTAACCATAAAAAGCACAATGAAAAACGTTTCACAAAATTTTTTCTAGAATTAACATGCATATTTTTAAATTGAATTCACTTAAATAAAGGATGTGAGCCTTTGCATTTTAAACATTTTCAAAATTAGACTTTACATTAATACTCCGTATTGGAGGTTTACATTCAGATTCATCGTTTGACATTAATTCTAAAGAAGAACACCTCACGTTTAGGAAATCCAGGAAAGCTTTCATGTTAGGAAATTCTTCTTCAGATGATTTAACAGCCCATAAACGTTTACTTTCTGGATCAATTTTTTGTAATAATAAATAAATCAACCAGCAGTCTTTACTAGAAGCCTGTTCGCCTAAAGCATTAAGACTTCTTAGGCATTCATCACTTGTGTCTAATAACTTACGCAAATTTAAACTCTTGGCTTCGAAAATAGGTTTTTGATCCAAAAACGTTTTAATTAAAGATTGCACAATTTGTTTTTTGTTGTCATACCTATCTAATAATTTTTGCCGAGCTTCTTCATATGAATCATTAGATAAAGGAATATGCTTAATTAAAGAAGCTGGCTCATTAGTAAGCAAACCTTTTAAGTATTGGAATTTTTCAATGTTCGGTAGTGATATCTGTGAATGTACAGTAGACACAAATAAATCTTTAAAATTTATCCAATTCTTAAAATTACCACTAAACTGTGGTATACTCAATTTTGGTAACCTAAAATTACTAACATTTGAGTTCGAAGTAATTGAACTCGCTACAGAATTTTGTGTTCCACTTAGATTCAAAACATTTAATTCATCTAATTTATCTTTAAATTTTGCACTCAAATTAAAATATCTTTCTTAAAATTCTTCGATTTCAGATTCCTCTAAACTCAAAGTCGAATCTAATCGTTCGAATTCTTTAAATAAACCATCCAATCTGGATAAGCGAATAGAAATTTCATTTTTAGTATTTAACTCATCAAAAGAACTTTCTAGCCTGGTCATAGATGCTTTTACACGACCTCTGGCTATACGAATTTGAGCCACTTGAGCTTTCTCTCTTTCGCTCATATTAAAAATTTACACACAAAAATCCAAATAAATAATGCAAATATATGCAGTAAACCAATGAAATCAAAGACAATTCAGTTTTTTTTTCATTCAAATTAATTCTAGGCACTTGAAAACACAGCAATGTTAATTTCACTATCAATTATTATCAGAAATATTATTTAAAATTACTTATCTCGTACTGGGTGCCTCCAATTTTCATGTTGATCTCTTTTCAAATAGGTTATTCCCACCAAAATATATAACAAATATCGCTAACATAGAGCGAATGGCCCTTTCAGCCGCGTTTAGTACTTTTTCGTACAACTGGCGGGTAAACAAAAGTACACACCTTATCATTTAAATAGCGCCATCTAGTGGCATACATGAACCCTAATAAATACTTTGAATTTTCCTCCATTATATTTATTCACAGCTAATTTATTATACACAAAGATTAATTCATACAAAGTGTTTTTCGATATAATAGTTAAGAGATATAATTTGGAAGTAAATATATATTTGTAGTATGGTATTTTGTTTTACATTTCTCATTGCTTTTCTCTTTTCTTTTTTTTATTATTAGTTTTTCGAAAAAATAAAGATTTACAAAAAAATTGTTGATATTGCGTAAGTTAGTGAATAATTCAAGAAAATTCATTTCTGCTCCAGATAATAAAATCTCTTAAGTAAATGTGTTGAAAATAAATCCTGAATTATTCACGTATAATTAATTTAGATTTCTTAACTGTGAAACATCATGACTCTTAGACAGGATTCCTGAAAGATTGATAAAATTGATATCTTATTTGTATTACTTGACTTAATAGGAAATTGATCAATCATCGAGATATAAATATATTTATCTTGAATTAACATATCAAAATTTTAACATTTATTTATAAAACAAACTAACGCATTTTAGAACAAAGGATTTTAGAGGTTTGCTAGTGCCCTTTTTCAAATTTCTTTATTCCTTAAAATCCTACATGATCTTTTTTTTATTGTAATTGTTAAGGGAAATTTATTAAAGCTCTTGCTTCATTTAGTAAAACACTTCTATATACATGTGTGTAAAATAATTAAATGATTTTTCCCCCTAAACAACATATAAGATGCAAAAATTCTTTTCAATGAAAATGTGTGTGTGTGTGTGTGTGTGTGTGTGTGTGAGCTTTTAATTTTCCGTTCATAATTGAGAACGAACAAAAATATTGCGATTAGAAATATTTGCAAATATGAACATCCCTTTTATTTTTTTTGTACAAAACTGAACATAATAATTCTTCTGATCTTTCATGTTTAGAAAGATACCGTTTTGAGGTCAACAAATCTAGTACTGTTTTTGCGGCATGGTCCAAAAGATTGAAAAAAAGGGGAGTGTCTCCCCTTTTGTTAAGAATTGGGGAGTGGTTCAAATACTTGAAAACTATCCTTCAAGTTATACTGAGAATTTCTTTTTCTTTTATTTTTGTTGCTTCGCTACTATAGTTCACTTCTTGTCTGAAAATCATCAGTTTAGAAATCTTTTTTTTTTTTACCAGTCATTTTATTGTAAGCGATCTAAAGTTTTAATTAAATATCTTCAACAAGTACGAAATATGAAATATTTTGAGTTTTGTTCAGTGATTAATTATATAAAAATACTAGCCGCGTGGGGTATAACGGCTAGTATTTGAACTGATCAACTGAATTTGTTTCACTTGTTAAAAAAAAGTCCTCTGTTAACAACAAATGAAATCTATATTTATTACAATTGAAACGAAATGCTTTAATTTTCATACCAACTAAAAAAAATTTGCGAAGCTTGTATTCCTTTTTTTATAAACTATGTGTTACTTAGAAAAAGCCACAACATTTTAAATTTCACAAACAGCAAAAAAAAAAAAAAAAAAAAAAATTCAAATTTACTTATTTAAATTTCTAATACTCTTATCCTTATGAGAAAATAAAATAATTTTGAAAGGTAAAAAAAAAGTCAATTTTTGAAAACACTAATCTAAAATAAAGTTCAAGTAATGATCAGTGCATATAATTTGCACAATTTAGCCAATTAAAAAACACACATAAAAGCTAATTACCTAATCACTTACATATTTTTCAAAAATTTTATAATGCTATAAAATCAAAGTATTGAAAAATTAGGAATATAAAATGTTTGCATTATTTTTATATAGTTTGACAAAGTTTAATATTAAAATATGCTCTGATATTAAAACATTTGAAGTAGCAAATGTGCTTAAATAAAGTTAAAGCTTTTCAGTAATTGAATTTGAATTTAATTGAAGCGTTCGCACGAAAGATGAAAAATATACATGTTAGATGGATTAGCTATTGAATGACTTTTGGAAGAAAGTTGTCCCATATTCATTGCATCGCTAAAAATTATTCAACATTTCTTAAACCTAAAAATTAAATTTTAAATAATAGTAATCAAATAGTGTTATTAATTAAAAAACAACAAAAATGGACAACTAATTTTATAAATTAATTTAACATTGAAATTTAAGAACATGGGTTCTTTTGGCTGCAGACTTCAAATTTATATGCAATCACACCTCAGCTAGGATGTTTAATTTGTATTTTATTAACTACCACACAACATCATTCGAGAAATTTGAGATCCCGTTTCTTATATTAAGTCGCACTTGCAGAATTTCACAAAGGGAATTCTTGGTAAAATCAGGATTCGAACCCATGACTAATCTTTTAAACTGCGACCCATTAAAAAAGATAAAAGCTATAGAAATACCTTATACGAAGTAAAAATATAATTGATTAATTTGAACATACCAAATTGTATTAAAAATCTTTAAATTTCATATGAATTTCATTAAACTTACCAATAATTTTATTTTATATAATTATTCCACTTAACAAATGGTTAGAAATTTGTATTGTTTTTAATATAACAATTATAATTCAAATAGAATGTTTTTCGATAAAATAAAATTACTGAATTAAACCAACACTTAAATTAAGCCTTTTAAATTCATTAGAATTTCATGCTTCAGAAAATAATGTAGGCAAAATGTAGATTCTTCCTTCAAATTGTATACACAATATATGTAGAGAGAGACCTTACTTTTTTTGCTTTTAAATTAGTATTAATGATGCATAATTCACACACATTCTTGCATTTCTTGGTATGAATATTCTCGTAGAAAAAAAATTTAAGTATTCGAATATTCTTTTTTCAAATTTTTCATAAAAATGACACCTTTAAATTAACGAATGCTTCATTTCATAGAGAATGTGATGACTACGGGCCATTTTCCAATTCCATGAATATTATTATTGACAAATCTTAACACGTTCACCAGATCAAATAGCAACATAAACCGTCAGAATAAGCTGTTTTACAATAAATAAAAATACCTATGATAGTGGGTCTCATAAAACAAAAAAGTGACTTTAATTTAAAATAAAAAATTAATCAAGTGGAAACTAAATTTTACCCGTTTAACAGATTTATTTACTAAATTTAATGAGGTTAGTTTGTACTTACAAGGGGACAGCATGAATTTTATTAAAACAAGAACTATTTCAGCATTTCTCGCCAGATCAGCTAAAGAAGGATAATACTAGAGATCCCGAATTTTATCAATTGGACACAGACAATCTGTCAGGACATATTAACCTAAGTTCAACAGTTAAATGCCTTTAATTCAGATTTTGAAACCAGGGTTGAGAATGCTTTAACTATGGTAATACCACAATCGGCAATGGATTCATATGGTCACATTGAAGAAAAAATGTCACATTACAATAGGGACTGATCATAATGACCTCTAACGAAGGTCTTAAAGTTTAGAAACAGATGTCAGGAATTTTGGCTTTAAAAAGTGAAACCTGTTATTAGTCCCGAACTATAGAATATCGCGAGGAAATTTCAAATTGCTTTTCCGAATGTGAAGGAGTTTCAGCACAATGATGCCTATCTCCAAAAACTAAAAAAAAAAAAAATTGAACACTACTAACAGAGGAGATTTAAGGTTAAATCTGACAAAATTGATACCAAATGTTGAAAATTTGATATTGTAACACCAGATCCTCCCATTAAAATCATTTGTTTATTGTTTAGTTATTTTATTTAACAGTTTTATTTATTAATTAACTTTTAATTTAATTAATTCACAGTGATTTTTAAATTTTAAACACTATACTTCATTACAGTTAGAAATTTAATTCTTTGAACGTAGGGGTAGTAGTACCAGCTGTCAAAAAGACAGTTAAGTTGATAAATTTGCAAAAACTCAATATTAATTAAGCAGGGGTCTATCCCAAACATTGCCCCTGAAAAACATGACAAGGGGTCTATGAGACAAAAAAGCTTGGGAATATATGTTTTGAAGAGTCCAGCAAAAAACAAATGATTTATTACATATATAGTGAAAATCACTTAACACGAAACTGAAGGGACTGAAATATTTTTTTGAAGAATTTTGTTAAAAGAATTTCGTGTTAAGATAGTACAAAAAAAAACATATCAACAAAATTAAGTTTATCAGACCTTATTTTATCTACATCGAATGTATATGCATGTATTTCATAAAAATCAGTGAAACAAAAACATTCACAAGAATTAAATTAAAATTAATACAAAATTTTAAAGTTTTTTGAAAAACAAAACATTCATTGAGTTTTTGGAAAATAATCTAATAATTTTCTTTGCATTGGCTTTTTTAGCATCAAACTGTCAACAAAGTGTTCGATGTCGTTCATTTTGTTATTCATTTCACCATTGGAATGCGTGTGTGTGTCTTAAAACTGCGCACACTTTGTATTGTGTTAAGATAAAAGCACTGCAAATTTCTAAATCTTTAGTGAAGTAACAAATATGAAAAAAAAAAATGTTTGTAAAAAGTCACGCAATTAAAATATGTTACTATCTGGTATTTTCAAATCAGGCCATATATTCAAGGGAAATCTACACAATCTTTCATAATACTTATCATCTAATGTCTTAAATTTAATCATTTGCATTTTTTTCAACTATCTTTTATAAACTAGGAAACTGCATTTCATGAAAGGTTTCTGTAATATACTCCTGGGTATAAAAAGCTGCACTTTGAGCAATAATTCTATATGTTTAATTAGAACATTAATTTTTATTTTATATTAAAATATTTTTTGTATCTTTTATTGTTTTTTAAAGAGCCGCAGCTGAGTTGTGATTTGAATTTTGATTTTAGCAAAGGTCTATCATGTGAAACTCTACAAGTGCTAATTATAACGTGAAATGGGTGGTATTGTGTACAAGTTAGGATAATACTAGTTAGCGACCCAATTTATGTGCCACAGTGGTTGTCAAGCTTTTTAAACTCACGTAATCCTTAGAACTATAAGGTATTTTCAGGGCGCTCCATTCCACACACACACAAATACTATAAAAAATGCAATTAAAAAAATGATATTTTGAAGTAGATCAACATGTTATAGGTACTTCATGTAAAGACAATTTTTAAAAAAAGTACTATATTTTTCATCAAAATTTTTACTGTGATTTTTCAATATAATTTATAATCACTAGTAATATTAATTTGTGATCTAAGTAACACTTACTCATGTAATATATTCAGTAACTAGAATATGTGCTTGTTATACAAACTGTTAAAGTCTAAATCTATTGAAATCATCTGCAATCACATTTCATATTCTCTCTCAGTGTTTCATTTTTTTTCTTATATTTTGTTCTTTTTTTCCCCGCAGATATATTCAAAAATGTTTTTCCATTTAAATGCATAGTTTTGAAGGGCATTAAAATGTTTAAACTGTGAAACAAATCCCATGTATTTTGCATGAATTTACATCCTAAAATTTAGGAGCTGTTCTTGTGTAAACTTAGATTTTAATGGAGAATCTGATGATCTATTAAAAGTTACTTCTCTTTCATTATAGGTATTATTTCCGCAAACGGAAAAAGGTGCATTTTCCATTAGAAAACTATTTAGCTTTACAGGACATTGTACTAACGAGTATAAAACCATTTCATTGAACTCCGGAATAGTAAGCAATAGAATATAATGTTAATAAATTCCAATTAATTATGCTAATCAATATTTAAATTTCATTCTAGATAAGGGCTTTGAAGATTTGACTTTCTTCTTAAATCCTAAAAATGATTTTACTTTTTAAAAGGATAGGGGTACTAAGGATTTAAATAGATAAATATTTTTTTGCTAATAAAATTGAAATTTTGCTGATATTTCTAACTAAGCAGTAATAATCAAACAAAAAAGAAATTCATATTTTATTGAATTTTACTGTTTGAGGTAAAAACTACAGTATAATGACAAAAAAAAAACCTTTGTATGAGAAATAAAAAATCCAGTTAGTTTTTATTTTTTACAAATTTAGAGAAATGCATGATTGGTCTGTTAAGTATATTAATTTAAAATTTTTTTCTCATTTTTGCATTCTATCCACAAAATTATCATATTAATCATATTTTTATTGGATCTAGTCTATAACTAAATCTAAATCTAATGTTAGAATTTTTTGAAGATTGACTATGATCTCTGAAAAGATCTAAATCGTATTGATTAAAACGTTTATTTTTGTTTTGTAAAGAGAAAAGTGATTTCTAAAACATTCTTTTTTCACATTCAAAATTTCACTGTTAGTATAATTTTCAGCATTTAGTAGTATTAATATATTTTTAAAATCCAATTCTGAGTTTTTGATAGTTGTATGATATTTTTAAATATGCAATAACACTTTTTAGAAAATTGTGGGTTATGGAACAAAAATATGGGGGATAAATTTAAATATCTTTCCATAGAAAGTATGCAAATTTTGTTTTAACTTTTACATCGATATTCAGACTAAATAAATTGTAATTTTGTCTTTAATTGCAGTTGAAGTTGGTTGAATTACTGAAATATTGTTAACTCTTGCCAATTCTTTATTTAAGTCATTTGAAAATCTAAGCAAAAATACCCAGAGCTCTCAAAAGAGTATCATTCAACACTCTCTTTAGGAGAGGGAGAAAAAAAGGTGGGATGGTTTTTTATTTTATTATGTGCCAGCTGCAAAGGTTGTTGTTTGTCGGAAGGAAAATGCAAACAGTGAACGGATGGAACGGTTAGCAAGAGATCTTTATCAGACAAGGAAAAGAGGCCAGATTAGAACTTTCTCGGCGAGTAGCTTTTGCTTGAACAATACAGAATAGTCGTTTTATCCTAGAGGTCAAATTCTGCATAATACGACACAGTACCCAGTACCCGTTTGAGATGTTGGGACGTTTCTTCCGCCAAAGGGGAAGGAAAGTGTTCATAGAGGCAGCTAATTGTTTAACCCCACCCCAACGGCTTTTCATAGTATTTTTAGCATTGACAACAATGAATCCTTATCTGACAGAATGTAGCTGGATTTATAGTTTGTAAAAGTCCTTACTTCGAAACAGAGACTGGCCAAAATGAGAAAATATAAAACAGTAGGGTGTGGAAATGGCAAGGTCAAAATCAATGGTCAAAAATGTGTCTAAAATAGATTGCTGCCAGTGATCTTCCCAACTCCTTAAAAATGAAGACATGGCAGTTTTAAAGAGAGGTCATCGATTGTGTGGGGACAGAAAGATAAGCAAAACTGTTCTTTTTTTTTACTCGTGTAGAAGGGGACATTTACCATACAAGGAATTACTTTCTTCCTTTGTAATAACTATCAAAATTCAAATACCAGAATATTGAATAAACTTAAAACATAATATAGGAGATTAAATCACGAAGAATTTTCACTTTGAATTCAAGCAAAATAATTAAAATTAAGAAAAAGCTCAAACAATTAAATTTTTCTTTTGAGTGAAAATCATTAACTTTTCCTTTTGACCCTACTTAAACAAAGGAATATTGCTGTTGCATTTTTTTAATAGCAGCAATAATATTTCCTACCCATTTTGATGCACTCCTCACAATTAAGTTATTTTCAAATAAACAAAAATTTCTAATTAAATTTATATTTTATTTACATCAAAAACATCGTAAATTAAAAAAAAACTTATTTGTAACAAAATCTAATGTGTACACACAGTAGTGCATATAAACATTTTTCAAGGGGGGAAGGGCCCATTGTAGAAAGTTCCCCAACTTGTATCATACCTCAAGACAAAACCAATTAATTCTTCTGATTTTGTCGATTTTGTTAACAAAAAACAGTAAAAAATAAATTACTGAATTAATAGTTAGCATTAATTAATAAAATAAATTGTTAATTACAAGTACTTATTTAAATTTTGCATTATATACATATAGGATTATCATCAACTGAAAAAAACTCAAGGGCTTTGGTGGGGGGTCCCCCCTTGTGTGCGACATTGTGTACATATCTTTTCACTTTTTAGCAAAATTTTTGAAAATTATGGGAAAGGGAATACATAAACGATACATTTAAAAAACTAAAATTAAAGTATAAATTTAATTTCTTTTACTTGAAAATCTAATTTTTTTTCTGACAAAAGGAGTAATTGAATTCTTTCTGAATATTTATACGATGTTGAAAAGAAAATATGTAATACTTTTAAAATCCTTTTATAATTCAGTCTAAGAATCAGTGGCATGCACATACCTCTATTTGGGGGGGGGGGGGTAAAAAAACACGTAGACCTAAGCGCGAAGGCATAAGCTCTATGGCGAAAATTAAAAACTTGTTGGTCTAAGGAGGGGGATTGAACTCTCAAACTCTCCCCTTGTGTGTGTGTGTACGCCACTGCTAAGAATTAAAAGTAATGAATATGTTCTCTTATATTTGAAGTTAATGGGGAATCCCAATAAGTCGCATTCAGATACACAAAAAAAATTGCTATACTTCACTATCAATCTATTTAACAAAATAAATGGATTTGTGTTTGATATATATATAAGAAAACCATTGAATTACACCTTTAATTAAAATATTCTTTACTATCTGGATTGAAATTAAAGTTTTGTCTGAAATTATAAAGTCAAGATATCCATCTTCATTAATTAATATATTTCCTTTTTATTATAATCTTCATTTGAAAATGTTGAAGTAATGAAATTCAATAACATTTGCATTCAATTTTCTTGTTGATAATAAGTGTTCCAAAGTGGTAGTAAAAATTTTCTTTCTTTCTTGTAGCAAGCTCTGACGGCAAGTTTTCCTCATGCTGAAGCACAATTATTCCTGCATAAAAAGTTCAATAATGAAGTAAATTTGACAATATCAATTAAATTGACAATTACTCGATAACTATTGCAAATTTGAATTTTTATACAGCTTTCGCAGACAGCAATACTCATAAAAAATGAATTATTTTCAAACTATACATAGTTTATTAACTAAAAAATGAAATAAAATTTCTTTAAATGTATTTAAATAATAAAAACTACAAAGCCCTATTAATTTTAAAAATAAAATTTGAGAAAACATATAGAACACGAACGTATATTTTTTGCGGCAGTTTTTGAAAAAAAAATGAATATAGAATATTTTAGAAATATTCACAAATTTTATATTGGAAAGATAGCTGCATTTTTAAGAATAACATTAAAGCTACTTTTGTATTTGTATAAATACATTTTGAAAAACCGAATGCAAAGGATGATAACATTTAATTTTGACTCTTATCTCTTTCTTGTGAATGTGGTGTGGCAATTAGGGAAGGATGTACCATCTTCCGTCATCCTCTTCCTCTTAAAAATGTGTAGAGATAACATTTCCAATAATTAAATATCAAACAATAAATTTTGAATTAAAACAAATGTAAAAATTGTTAATAACATTATTCAAGAAAGTAAGATATATATATATATATATATATTTACATCACACTATAAAGCTGCACGAACGCTATTGGTGAAGGTCCTCATAATTTTGAACCATGGTCATGTTTTGAGGACGACACCTCAGCTGGCACCAGCTTCTCCTAACTTCCACACCACACCAACGAGAGGAATTGGACTCCTCGACATATTTAACGTTCATCGGCCGCCTTTGCACGGTGGGTCTTCAGCGGTACCAGGCTCAAACTCATGATACGCCAGCTACGAGCGGGTGACCTTGACCATTAAGCTACCACGGTCTAGTGGTCAAGCTGCTCATAAAAACTGGCAGTGCATACATAATTCGTTTCAAGGGAATTATAGAAACAATAACAATTGAGAGAAGTTGAAAAGTTTTATTAATATTTTATCTAAAAAGCTTCAAAATTTTTTAAAAAAATAAACGAAGAAAAATTTGTTAATTATTTTTTATTGAAATAAATTTTGCGGTCAAAATAAAATTTTCATTTTTTTAAAATTTTATTAGCATATTTGTGTAAATCAAATATTAATTTTTAACATTAAAATAAAGAGTAGTCAAAAATAGAGTTTTTTGAAGGTATTAGAAATACTAACATATAAATAAATATATATATAACATTTATAAAAAAGTTTAATCGTAAAAATTTTCAAAATAACAGTATATGAAAATACATATTATAAGTAGAAAATAGTTTTATTGAAAAAAATAAAATGTAAAAACTTAATATATATATATATATATATATATATATATATATAGATTTATAGAGAGAAAGTAAACATAGTATGTAATAACAAATAAAGATAAGAGAGAAAAATTTTTTTAAAAAATTAAGTTTATTTATATATTTAATACTATTTTAATAAATGTCAACAATTTTTATTTCATGTTTAAATATAACGAGATCTCCTTACTTTAAAAAAAAATACCAATTTTTTGTTTCAAAAGAAAATTAGAAATTTATTTTAAAAAAAAAAGATTTATATGTGTAATGGAACTGTTTCTGTGTAATGGAAATTTCTTATATCTTAATCTTTTCAACTAAAATCAAAATATTGTTCAAAAACTAGTTCAAAATTTCTACCCTGAAATAAGTACTGAATTGTCAAAGACGCACATAGACAATATTCGTTGCATAAGCTTACTCCTTGCATAAGCTTAGCCCTTGTTTGGGAAAGTGCTTGGAAAAACTCTGCATTACTAGACTTAACCACTATTTAAGAAAGTCTAGTCTTTTAAGTGACAACCAGTACGGTTTTACGCCTCAAAGGTCAGCAGAGGATGCCTTGGTACGCCTTTGTGATTTAGTCAAGGAGGGCAAGCGAAAAAACAACGTGACTTTTCTAATTTCCTTTGACATTAAAGGAGCTTTCGATAATGCCTGGTGGCCTGGCATCTTGCACCCTGCTCAAAAGTTTCAAAGTTCCTAAAAACATCTTTTGCCTTATTAGAAGCTTCTTACAATATCTTTCAGCTGATTTTACATTGGGTAATGTCACAACGAATATTGCTTTAGAAAAAAGCTGCCCTCAAGGGTCAGTTATGGGACTTTTTCTGCGGAATTTAATTATGAATGATCTTCTTTGCAATATCTCGAAGTTCCCGAATTGTCATAAAATAGCTTTTGCAGATGATGTACTTCTAATTATCCAGTGTAAAGACTTTCAGGATGTCTGCAATTTGTCACAAAACATTCTTGATAATATTTTTAAATGGTCAGAGCTATATAAGTTAGAGTTTGATCCACTTAAATCAAAAGTAATGAAAATTTATAAAAAATCGACAGTAGATCAAAGAATTAACTTAAAACTTGGAGGTGTAACAATTGAAGAAGTGCACAAGATTAAGTATTTGGGCATAATTGTTGATAACAAAATGCAGTGGAACGAGCATACCTCTTATATTTCTAGCAAAAGTGAAAAAATTCTTCTTGGACTGTTAAGAATTGCAAAAAATACTTTTGGAGTGTACATAGAGTATTGGTTAATATGAAAGTATTTTTTGCTTTATAAGTGTATATATTATGATTGATAACAATGGTACCATACGATCTTAATTTAATTCTCTTCTTGTAGGCAACTTTGAATTTAAATTAAATTTTTCATTTCAATAAACATACATTATTATACGAGTTTTCCTTGTTTTGTGACATGATTCCAACATATTAAAAGTAAAGGCAATAATATTGATTCTATAATGTAATAAAGATTCCAAACCATTGAAAAATATATAAATTAAGAAAATTTGTTTTAAAAAAATTTTGATTTATAATTTATAGTAATTATTACACAATATTAAGTGAAAATATCACATAAGAGAAAAGGCGTAACAGTCTTTAGAAATTCAATTTAATTATTCTTTGTCTTTAATATATTTTTCCCTTATTGAATTACATATAAATTTTAAAAATAGTATGATATGTATGAATACTATAGAGACTGTTTTAAAATACAATTTAAATTTGTAGAAAAATCTTTAAAAAATTACGTAATATTAGAGTTAGTTAACATGAAAGTTTTTGATTAATGATAAAAGATTTATTCTTTAATGAAAATGAATTTTATTTTTACAGCACAATGAATTGCATAAACATAAGAAATGTATTAAAATATATAATTCATACAATATATGAAGTTGAAACATTGTTCAAAGATAGTAGCATTTTCAAACACATGCTAAGTAACAAATATTTTTAAAAATATAACATATGTAAGCCAAACAAATATTTCCATACAATGTAAAATAAAATAAAAAACAATGCTAAAAACCTGGATAGCCTAAGAATATTAAAATATATTTTCAAGAACAGGTTATTTTATATGAAAATAGATAAAATAACATGATTTGTTATTTTCTAATAATTACCAAATATACAAAACACAGAAATTAATTTAAAATTTCTGGCAAAACATATGTTTGTAAAAAGTGAACTAGAAGTGTTTTTTTTCAAATTCCAGTAACTTTCATCAAATTCAATAAATTGACAATGGAAAACTTTGTCAGTAGATGTTACAAATGAAATACGTACATACATATCAGAAATTAAATACACTAATTAATCTTAAATTAGTCAAAAAGCAACAATTATAAATAATAAAATATATTTACACAGTAATAATTACTCTTCTTCTCAAATGAAAATGGAAGAAATTTAATCCAATAACTATAAAAAATGTAATATGTAGAAAAAAAATGGCGGCAAGTACATGCAATATCTTAATGAATATAACATTTACACAAAAACAAATATTTAAAAAAATTTCCGAAGTATTTAATTACCTTTTGTTTTCGTAACCAAGAAAGAAAGAAACGATTCAAATACACAAATACAATTATTGTAATAAATCTTATGATATGATAACGCAAATTATAAACGATAAAACAAATCCAATACGCAAAATAACACTAATTACTTAGTACACTTACACTAGTTACATATTCCAAAAGTCGCCAGAAAAAGCGATAACCAAGCAATTGTGGCAACCTTGCTCTAAGTAAGCTATGAAATTAAAAAGGTATTTTAGAAAAGATACTGAAAGAAATAATATATAAAATTCCGAATGTGAAATCCACAGATCATCTTCTTTCCATTTCGTTCAAAAAAAGTTTCAAAAACTTGCAATAGAACTTTGAAAAACTCCGTTGAATTTCGATGTTTTCCCATAGATTAACATTACACCGGAAGTAAGTAAGGGTACCACTCAATGTTGTTGTTTACAAAGTAGAACTAGTCCATTATTATTTTCAAAATATTTTATTCTTGTCACAAATTTTGAATAATGAATACATCATCTGTAATTTAAACTATTTCTAATCGTTCAAAGAAGAAAAGGCCAAAAAATAAGAGGAAAAAAGAACTTCATTAAAAGAAAAGAGAGAGACTCAAAAATATTTTTTTTCAGACAAAAGTGGTGATGAATCTTCCATGGGGCTCCATCTGTTAGTGAGAATGTGGGAAAAAATGTTGGAATATAAAAATATATAATGTGTTATATACTTTATGATTCATAAAAAAAAATTACTCTATAATTTATTTCCAAGCGCAAAGTAAGCTAGGATTCTATTCAAATAATATTTCAACAATTACAACTATCAATCTCAATTTATAAATGTAAGCAGTGGCGTAGCTACCAATGGGATAGGCGATACCGTGCACTATGACACTCGGATCTTGACCACCGAACTTGTGATGATTTCTTTCACACTTAAGATATAAATGTAAAATGTTTCAAGAAAACCTTTTTCATGGCATCTCAGTTGAAAGTAATTTTGAACTTGTAGAGAATTCCCCTAAATTCTTTCCGTTGTTTGTTTAGAGCAGGGGTGGCCAACCCGCGGCACGCGTGCCACATTGTGGCCCGCGGGGGTCGTAACTGTGGCACGCGAAGACTTTTTGAAAAATTATAAAAATTTTACTGAATTAATTGAATTACAATAAAAAAGTTGTCATGAAGAGAATATGTAAGAAACATAAATTTTTAGGGTGAGATTTTAAGGGCACTAAGCAAGATTTTTCTTTTCTTCAGAAAAATGCCAAAAATGAGATATCATCCTCCAAAACTTACAATTCTACTGCTTTGTAACGTTCCGAGAAAAGTGTTGAGTAACGTGAGACTAAAAACAAATAAATTCTCTCTCGCGTGGACGGTCGAAACTGCCCAAAATGTCACCCTCTCTCGGGGGCGGTTAATTTTTAACATCTCAGATTTCCATTCAAATTTCAGCTTCCCCGTGCAGGGCTGAAGTTTATAGCTATTGGCTGTCAGCGTGATGTCAGATAAAAAGGTTTTTCCGGAGATGTTGGCTATTTACGATTTCTGTAACGTCAAGAAGTAATTCTGGAATAGATTAGGAGCGCAGTTGTTCATACGGTAAAAGTAATTCTATCTGCACAAAGTAGCCGCTTTATAAAGCAGAGGGAGTGTGAACTTGCATCCATGACTAATCAGAATGCTGGATTCGGAGCCTAGAAAATTTGTAGCGTAATATTGGCAAATTGTTTCTAGCTGTCAGACTCAGTTGATTTTAAACTCTGTTTAGCAAAACGTTTAGCTTTTCTCTATTTCTAAAATTGTTTTTAGATTTTAGTGTTGAGTGTAGTTGTTTAAATTTTTTTAAATTTTCAGTATGTTTATGAGTAAACCTTCGACATCGAAAAGAAATTATGAAGAGGATATTTCAGCACGTGATTTTAAAATTGTCTGGGAAGAACAATACTTGTTTACACATCAAAATGCTTCCAAGCCTATTTGTTTGATATGTGGAATTTGTATAGCAGTTCCAAAAAAGTTTAACTTGGATCGTCATTTCAAACAACTACATAGTGATTTCAACATCAAATATCCTGTTGGATCAAATTTGCGAACGGAATTCATCAATAAAAAAAAAGAAATCTTTAGCCGGCTAACAATCTTTGTTCCAGAAGAGAAATGACGAAATGGAAACCATGGTGAAGGCTTCTTATGAACTTTCTTTGTTGTTAGCCCGCAAGAAAAAAACATATTCTGACGGAGAGGAGATAATAAAAAAGAGCCTTTTCATTTTCGCCTAAAATGTCGGTGATCTTAATGTCAAACATATGGTTGAAAAAATAGCTTTGTCTAGAAATACTGTCATGCGTCGTATAGATGACATGGGCCAAAATGTTGGAACGCAAATTGTCTCTGGACTTCAAAATCGCAAATATTTTTCATTAACTTTGGATGAAAGCTGTGATATCACTGACAATGCACAGTTAAGCATCTTTGTTTGTTACACGAACAAAAATTTTGATACTGTGGAAGAACTTCTTGATTTGCGCCAACTAGTTTTAACTACAGGTGAAGATATTTTTAAGGAATTTAAAAATGTAATCGCGAAATTAACAAAGTAGAATGGACAAAACTAGGCAATGTTGGCAGAATAAAAGTTTTTGTAGCATTGCTTGAAAATTATTTAGGAAGAAAAGTTTTCAAGTATCATTGTATTATTCATCAAGAAGCTCTTCGTGCCAAGGACTTAAACTTGTCTTTCGTTGTTGGCCCCGTGGTGCGCTGTATCAACAAAATACGAGCTCGTTCTCTGAATCGACGAAGATTTCGTACGCTTTTCCCCGATGAAACGGAAGAAAATGGCGAGTTACTCTTTCAGTGTAGTGTGCGCTGGCTTTCCAAAAGAAATTTACTTGCGATATTTTGAAGTTACATGGTATGTGATTTAGAATATCTGGAAGAAACGATGAACTGCCCAGTAAATGCTCGTTCCTCAGGAGTGAAAATTGGCTGTGGGATTTATTTATTTTTACCGATATAATGGAACATTTAAACAATTTAAATTTAAGATTACAGGGAAAAAATTGTATTTTTCCTACCCAAGTTGGTCACATATCTTCTTTTGTGAACAAATTTTGCTTTTTTGTCTGGATTTTGGAGAGAGAAAATTATCTCATTTCCCATTCATGCAGGAATTATCTACCAAAGTTAGTAATGTTCCAAACTATGATAGATTTAAATATTTAATATCAATTTTTTAGGATTCTTTCATTGCAGGTTTGAGGGTTTTAAAGATGATAAAAAAAATACTGAACTTTTCACAAATCCTTTTTCGATTGCACTTCAAGACATTAATTTTTACCCACCTCAGGTACAAATTGAAATTGTTGACCTACAGCACCATATTACTCTGAAAAGCAAATGTAAGGAAATTATTTTAATCGCAAATGATCCGAATTCCATCGAATTTTGGAAATTTGTGTCACCAAGTAATTTTCCAAATTTACATGATTTAGCGGTGAGATATTGTTATAGGTTTGGATCAACATATGTTTGTGAAGAAATGTTTTCTGTTATGAACGTAATTAAATCAAAATATCGCTCAAAATTAACTGATATGCACCTAAAACACCTAATTTTGTTAGCATATTCACGAACTAATCCAAATATAGATGATTTAGGAAAAAAACTACAGATTCAAAAGCCACATTAAGAGACTGGTTAGTAATCATTTAAAATTAAATGTTTCAAGTTGCTTATTTTTATTTTGTACCTTAGCTAACTGACTGATCCTGTAAAAATTTATCAACAATAAAATATAAGTTTATACTTAAGTTTTATTTGTTATACCATTTTCTTTTTACATTTTCACTGTATAGAAAAATTGCATTTAAAAATATGTTTTTGGTGTAAATAACCCATAATAAGCTTATAAGTAACATTTTTTTCACTTTTGTATATTTTTTAGTTTAGTGGAAAAGTTGAAAGTGGCACGCGTAATTTTTTTTTTATCATATTGTGGCACGCTTCCCAAAAAGGTTGGCCACCCTTGGTTTAGAGTGTTGAGAACTTAACTTATTGAAAAGTTTATATTATCTTTATAAACTTCTATAAACTGTTACTTGAAAATCAATCTTTCCATGAAAAACCATACAAATTTTTACATCTTAAAAACCTACACAGGAAGCAATTTCTTCGTGGTTACATTCAATTTGTAGTAACATAATGATTCCTAAAAAGCTAGTTTCCTGTTTCTATATTTAAAAATCTAATCGTACTTGAAATAAACTGATACGATCTGCCCCCCCCCCTTCCTCTGATGTTTTTAGAGGTGTTTTTTTTTTTAAAAAAATTGTGATAATATTGCGTTGTATTTTCTTTTCCATGCATATTTTTGTATCATTTCCTGTCTTTCTCCGTGGACCATTTTGTAGCTTTAAACCCAAAGCCGGACCGTAATCTTTGGGGGCCCTGGTCTAATAATACCTGGGGGCCCCTAAATAATTAAAAATTTTGCCATTTTCCTAAAGAAAATTTAATGGGGAAAAATTTTAAATATACAAAACTCGCTCTTAAAGGTTTTTTTTTTTCTTTGAAACAATTTAAATTCGTTATAAACAACAACATAATTTACAAAAAAAAAAAAAAAAAAAAAAAAAAAAAAAAAAAACGTTTCTACACTTTTCTGCTGCAAATTCGTTTATTTGCTCATCACATTTTAAGTCTTTAGTGAGATCAGTATTAATAGAAAGAAAAGATAAATATCAGTATAAATGAAAGAAGTTTAATATTTGTCATTTTTGCTCTATATTTCTATATAGGACATTTTAAAGAATGCACGCTCCGCTTCACTAGTATCACGGAGCGTTATAAAAATCTTTAAAAGGGTATACAAAATTGGAAAAAACACGAACAAGTTTCTTTTCAAAACCTAAATTTAACATATCACTACAAGTATAGGACTTCTCAGTTTGCTTTAGATAAGTTTTGAATTGAACACCTTCATTTATTAAATGTTGGTCTATGTCACCTTAATAGTAATTAATAATAGCGCATACACTCTTCAGGTGGACGTTCTCCTTACTCTGATCTTACAATTCTTTCAAAAATTTTAATATCTTACTATATATTCTGCATATACTTGACTTCTATTTAAATTAAGGATTAGTTTATCTAACGAAACAATAAGCGTGTCCCTTTTAAATATTTCTGTCCCATACAAAGAAAGCTTTTTTTGTCGATTTATCTGCAGATTTTGAAGTAACCCGGCTGTTGTTTACATCACTATATTTACACACTGTTTCTACACTAGGAATTAATTTTTTGGCTGCTTCTCTTGATACTCCTTTAGTTTTTGATCTGATTCATGTACATTGCTTATAAACGTTTTATTGACATAATTAACTTATTTCCTTCACAGATGCCCAAACCAGGAGTTTGTAATTTTTTGTTAACTGAATTAAATCTTTTAAAAATTTCTTTTGTAAATATAATCAAAATAATACTTTCGAATTTTTTTAATTTATTAAAGAAATTTACTACATTTTTTCGAAAATAATTTTTTTTTATTTTCATTGTCACTAAATGCTTTCAGGATATTCATGTTATTACTATAATTATCTTTTAAGGCTTCAATAGCAATGACAAGACTATGTGGTCTGACTTAAAATTTTTAAGGTAAATTTCAGTATAATTTCACGATTTAGAAGCAGAAGAGAAAACATATATTTGTTGCACTAAACCAAAGAAGTTCACTATTTCAGTTTCAACCTTAACTGATTCTGCACTAACCAGACTAAGAAAATGTTTAGAGTACGATACATAATTAGCAAATTTATTTTTTTTTCTTTTAGAAGAGCTTGCACATCATTATATCAACCGGACATATTGGCAGCGTTGTCAAATGACTCTCTCCTACAATATCCAATGGCAGTCTATTTGTTTCTAAAATTCTTGTAGATAATTAAATAGGTATAATCCAGTGTGACTACTAATCTTTATCAATGAGACACATCTCTCATACACTTTTCCCTGAAAACAATATCGTAGTACAATAGCAAGTTGGTCATTGCGGGACAAATTTGGTGTTCAATCCATCACAATTGAAAAGTACTTTGTGTAAACGTTACTTATTTGAGCTGTAATTGTTTTAATGATTTGCTTGCCCATAATCTCGATTATTTGCTGATATATCGTTTTTGATAAGTACAATAGTAACGATTTTGATCGTAATTCTCACTGTTCAATATGTTCACGAATAAATAGGTCGAACTCTCTGCTAGTAGTTCTAGGACACACATAACATTACCATCATGAGGAGAACCAAAAACTTCCTCGATACCTTTAAATGCTAAACCTCTTATAGCCAAATACCGTACTACCGCAATAGCACGTTTGAGGATATTATGGTAATATTACATTCTGTATCTTTTCTTAGTTGCTTCTGTAACTGTTTATCTTTCAAGGGGAGGGCACGAGACTAAGGAAATTCATTTGGGGAAGAGATTTTGTGTAATAGTAGTATTCCTTTAGGGTGTTCAATCGTCAATATAATAGCACCGAATAGATAGTCAATTCCAAGAAAATAGCCTTCGAAATTCATACTTAGCTTTTATACAATTAAGTTTTTTTCAGCTCCAGCAATGCAGTGGCATAGGTGGTAGTGCACCTGCATTCCGCGTGGTCAGTCAGGGTTCGAGTAGCGTGATCAACTTGCTTTGTTTTTTTACGATTCATTTAATTTAAAATTAAATAAATTTATTTAAAAAAGGCTTATTTAATATTTTATGCAATTATTTTATATTTTAAAAACTAAAGCAATTACTATAATTATATAAATATTTATATTATATTTTATAAATATAATATAAGATGAATTTATTATTATAATATTAATTATTATAACTATTAATAAATAATATTTTGTTATAAAATATATTATATTAAATGATATTTTACATGAGTATTTTGTATTTTAAAAAGTAAAATAATTACAAATAGTTTTATAATATGTAAAATTGTTTATGATATTTTATTATTACAATTATTTTATAATTATATAAAATACTTGATAAGAAAAATTATTTAATTGTAAAAATAATTAAATGAATCGAAAAAAAGGAAGTCTACCGCGCCACTCGAACCCTGACCGATTGCAAAAAAATGCAGGTTAGCTATCATCTATGCCACTGCATCGCTGGAGCTGATTAAAACTTAATTGTATAGTATGAATTTCGATTGCCATTTTCTCCAAATTGACTGCCCATTCGGAGCTATTACATTGAGGGTTGAACATCCTAAGGCAGTGGTCATTAAACTGTGTTTCTTGGAACCCTGGAGTTCCACGGGTAACAATAAGAAATGTAGTAGAAATAAATATGTATGCAAAATGGATTCACGTTCTCTATGAAGTTTATAAGTTGCGCAAGTATCTAAATCTCATTGTCCTCCACATATTCATTAAAACTGAAAGTTTTATTTATATATAATAACTTTATTTTGCAACACTTTTTAAACTTTTATTATAAAATAATAATGAAATGTTTAAACTTTATATATTTATACTTTCTACTAGATTGTGTGAATATTCTATTGTTTACTATCTGGGGTTCCACAAGATAATTTTATACCCGTTAGTTAGCACAATGTCTTGCAAATAAAATAGTTTTCTAATGGAAAATTCACCTTTTTACATTGGAGGAAAACAACACATATAATGAAGGAAAGGGAACAACATAGCAACATAATTGATGTAAAAATCTAAATTTAAGCAAGAACAGCTTCTAAATGTTAGGTTGCAAATTCATGCAAAATACATGGGATTTCACACACAGCTATAAACATTTTAATACCATTCAGAATATTGTATATAAGTGAAATATATTTCTCAACGTAAGTGACTACAAAAACAAAGTATAAAAGCAAATTAAACTCAGAATAAGTAATGCGATTGCACTTAATCTCAACAGACCTTGACTCCGACCGTGTGAAAAAAAGGAAGCATATATCTCAGTTACTAAATATAATGCATGGATAGGAGACACTTGAATAAGTAAATTATATTAACAAAATTAGATTAGAATTTTGTTAATAATAATACTTTTTTAATTGCTTTTACATGAAGTGCCTTTAACATGTTGATCTACTTTAAATATTACTTTGAGACATATTCTTCGACGTATGTGTTTGGAATTGGGTTCCACGAAAGCACTTTCAAGTTCCAGGGGTTCCGTGAGTTGAAAAAGTTTGAAGACCACTGTACTAAAGGAGTACTGCTGATACACAAAATCTCGTCCCCAAATGAATTTCCTTAATCATGCCCTCCCCTTGTAAAACAGACTTATTTTCTTTTCGTGTCAACCAAACTAACACTGAATTTTTGTATTCAATAGAATTTTCATGATGTTCTAAACAACTTGTTAAGTGTTTCCTATCAAAAAAGTCGGTTGAGTATTGAAAATTTGTTTTAGAAAAAGGTTTGCTGGTCAAACAAAAAACACTACCAATACTAGTTGAATAACATAGCCAAAAGATTTTTCCAGCACTTGACCATTTTTAAATTTTTTAATGAAATGATTATTCGAAAATGATCTCTTTTGTCCTTTGTATTCTCTTACCGAAACATAATATATATTGTTTGGATTTTTATTTTGAAAATAACTCATTTCCATATGAAAGGATACAATCAATAAAATTATTACTTAGCGATTTAGGCCACGAACCCACGTTAACGTATTTTTTAAACTCAAACCCAACATTTTGTAAACACTTTTCTGCGGTGGCATTACTGATGTCCTCTGTCTGAACAATATATTTTTAGAAGGCTGCTGGTCATCGAGATCTTGCAAATTTTCCTCATTAATATTTGCTTGTTGTGTTTCTCATTTTTCTTTGGCTAAGTTTCTTTCCCTTTCACTTCAGTGGCGTAACGTTTACCCCAGCAACCCCACATTGTGGGGGCCCCGAGGTTCTAGGAGGCTCAAAGCCTATGTTATGCTATGATTTTTCAATCCTTTGTAAGATCCGGTTTGGGGCCCAAAATCTGATTGCACCTATTACACAAAAATAAATGGCCACAGAAAAAGTGTCACTACGTTTTTATAAGTGCTCGATGCTCATCGGCACCGTCCTATGATAGAGCCTCTGTCTATTAATTATTAATTTCCATGTATTCGGTGGTAAAGCGAAGAACAAAAGTAAGTTGGGCTTTTGCTCTCGAAAATAAAAATGAATGTGGTATGGTATTTCGGGTATTTTATTTTTGAAATGTATTTCTTTACTCGTTTATTATTTCATTACGATATTGATTGTAAGCATCTTTTTCTGTTTGTTATCTTCAACGGGGAAGGGAGGCCCCTAGAACTCGGGGGGGGGCCTGGGCTGCAGCCCATTAAGCCCATACGTAGATCCGGCCCTGTCTAAACCCTATGGTGGGTAAGTTTGATCCTTTTGATTAAATAAGTAAATAGCCAGGAGTTCCCCAACAACATTTTGCAAGCGCAGCATTATGTTTTCTCTTCCTTTTGTGGCGTCGGTAATTACTCGAACACATATGAATTATTTTACATAAATTAGAAAAGTAAATTTACGGATAAAACGAGTATTATAAAAAAAAAATTGTAAGTTATAGAGACTGTCGATAGAAGTGAAAACTTAGAACTCTTTTAGTATTAAAATTTGAAATTTCAGAATGTTTGAATTAAAATTATTAACATCAATCTGGTTTTCACATCTAATGACACTCCGAGCAACAATTATACGCACAGGTTTATATGGTTTTTATTATTCAAATATATTATGGGCTGTACAAGATAATGACAAAATATGAATACAATTCTGAAATAACAATTAATATACAATCTTTTTATTTATGGATAGTATTTACATTTACTTAAACTTCAATGTACTTGATTTTTAACACTATTTTAATTGTTTGCATCATTATCATCATTAATTTCAACAATACTTACACTTTTTGTACTTTCAATTATTTCATTTTGTTCTATTCAGAATTCTTCTTTCCCTTCTTTTGTATAAATCATCAAATTTGCGAATCAAATTTTTTCCCTTGATCTATATGATAATCTGAGGAAACCGCTCCTACCTCAATTCTTCTCCATCTTCTTTTTTTTTCTTTTACCACCGTCTGAAGACATCATCAGGATTAAGGATCTAAACAAATATGAAAAACGGATATTTTTAAAATCACCCTGATTCCATGACAATATTTTTTCATAAATTTTTAATAATAAAATCGAATGATATAAAATTATAGTCATTTTGCAAAAAATAGCAAAGCACATATTTTATTTTTGACCATTTAAATTAATAAATAATAATTTCGAAATATAAAATTTTTAAATAAAATAAAATATTTAATGAAATTAAAGTCGGAGCAGTTTTCATTATTTTAAATAAAGATTTTAATGATATAAGGTAATAAGCAATAATTTTGCATTAATAACCATACTTTAAAATTCAACACATTAATCTTGAATTATTATTATTTGCTTTTATAAAATGTTTAATTTCAAAATCCACGATAAAAATATGATTGAACAACTAGGTCTGTTTCTGCGGTAGTAAGAAACGTCTAAGCCACTGTGAAATACTAATCCGGATTACGTGATGCATTGCAGAAGTTAAATATTAGACAAAAAATAATGCAAAATTTTCAAACGCCAGAATAAATACGACGAATTAAAATAATTTTAAATTATATAAAATTTTCAAACGCCAAAATAAATACGAGTTTTTAAAATAATTTTCTGTTATTTATTTTTTGTCTTAAAAATATCAGTTTATTTATTTAGTACTCACTATTGTACTGCACAATGATTCTTCTATTAAACGATTCAAATAATAATCAAACAAAAACACTATTTCAACAATGCACAGTATATACACATTGAGCTTTTCACTAAATCCATTCAACTTCACTCATAAGATATACACAGCTGTATAGCTACAGATATACTGCTATAAGCATGTCGGAGAAGCGAACGGAGAACAACTATATATATATATATATATATATTTCAAAGATTGGTGCATCATTTTTGATGTTTTATGGATCTGATATATTATGCACTTAATTTTTTAGAATTTTAACATTTTTATGTTATATCATTCAGAATGCAATGGCGAATAGCTTAAATTTTTAGGCATTAACTCCTTTAAATTTTTGATAATTTGGATACTTCCAGATTAGCTTACCAAGTTTCAAAAGGGGGAAGGTTTACGCCAGCAAACTAGTTTAACCCCACTTATCGGTTCTAAGTCCGATAAATGGCACTTGCATATTTTATAAATTTTATCTTATACAATTTTAATTTTGTTTGTAAACGTTGGTTCTATATCATTTTTTATATTCGCCATTGATATTTTGAAATGGGATTTTGTATTCTGGGATTCATATAATTTCAAATTTTTGCCTAATTATAGAATTATGGCATTTGTTTATATATATTTATTATAAGCTTTTATTTAATTTGCAATGTATGTAATTTGTTCGGGTGGAATCTTGCAACTCAATTTTGAAGCTGATATCTTCAACCAATTGAACTGAAATTTTGTATACTCATTTAGCTTGGATGACAATACATGTTTTGACTATTTATATTCCGATATTGCAGTTAGTTAAAAAGATGTTAATTAAAAACGTTAAAAAACCGGTTATGACGCCAACGCTGGTTCGTCTGCATTGTTAAAATTGACAGCGAAAATTGGTTTTCAGCCAAACTGGAATTTCATAACTTGCTTTATTACTGTATTAATTAACTTTGTTTAAAATAAATTGAAAGTAAAAAACTTTTTTAAAAACAGAAAAAACTAGATCTATATATATATATATAGTAACATAAAATGAAAGAAATACATGGCATAATATATATATATATATATATATATATATATATATATATATATATATAATCAAAGCTTTTTCAGAAATAGTTACCTACAGCCCCAGTAAAGATAAGCGTGGTGAAGCAGTGACTATTAAAACAAGAATTCCAAGCTTCGGGTTCGTGTTGCCTTGCTAATTCTTGTACCTTGTCCTGAATAACATTAATTATGCATCCAAAATTTTAGAAAAGTGCGGTATCAATTTGGACGAGGCAAGAAGACTTTAAACAGAGACAAAAACAAAGTTGCAAATTTATGGAAACGACTTCGTCCAAGTATAAAGCCTATGAAACTGCTGGAAAATAAAGTATAGATCTTCATTTTCAGAAAAAAGGCAAAAGAACAAAAAAAAAAAAACCATTTTGATAAATCAGCTTCTTATCACCGATTTTGAATCCGGGAAGGAATATTTAAAATTACTATTTTTAACAAAGTATTAGACACAGTATTAACTCAAATACACGTTTTACTTATATGAGTACAGTCTGATAAATATAAATTTTCAGGAGACCATCATTTTTACTAGATATGGAGGAAACAACTTAGTTACAAATCTCTAAAATAGGTATTCTGATTTCATAGGCCCGAACTTTTTCCTTCGATTTCTTAATATTTGGTATCTAGTTCTCTCTAAAATAACCTAGGTCAGGACAGTTCCCCGATTATGTAAGGAAATATTGAGAAAATATGGAGTGTTAGAATGTGTGACCTAAACAGAAGTGTTTACAGCAACGTTGTTTTTCTATACCAGTGATACTCAACTTTTTTTTTGTGGTACACTTTTAGAAATTTCAAAATTGGGCGGGACACTAACAATAAAATAAGTTTAAAATAATTTTACTTATCTGTAATACACTTCCATCTATCAACGAAAGAGTATGTTAAATATACTAAGAATATCCTAATTTTATTTCAGTAAAACGGTCGAATGATCAGGTTCCGAATTCTATTTGTTTCTCAGAGTACAATCAAAAAAATTTTTAAAAATTTGTCCGCACACTAAAGAGCCGCTGCAGTGGTTGTGAATCACTGTTCTATACAATTCCTGTCGCTTCTTTAGCAGTTAAAAGATCATTTAGCAAATGACAAATAATTTTAAAAAAGTTTTTAAGAATCAGTATGGGCCAAGCTATACGACATTTATTGCTAATAAAAATCGAAAACAAAGTGTCATTAGGCCCGAATTCCCTCTGATTGATACTTTTGAGAAAACTAAAGCTAGAAAAAAATTCTAAGCCAAATTGTTAATTTGTTGTTAGTATAGGTAAGTCCAAGACTTCATGTAATAAATTTTTATTCTTTATCTACATCTTTTTTGATTTGTAATATCTATGTTATTATTTGTAATTCTGTTCGTTATTATTTAATTTTTTAATATCTATTGCTTTACTTTTCGTATTCCAGCTCCGGAAGTTCCTAAACTCTTCCCAGTGTTCTGAAATAGATGTATCGTGGTATTAAATCCAACCTATGGGATCACTAAAGCTCACACAAGAAAACTCATACACATAAATGTAGGTAGTACGTAGTTTTGCTTTCCTGTGTCTGCAAATCACGATGTTAAAGTATTTTTGTATGTTTAGAATATTCGTATATTTCTTTTAACTTGACAAAATAAAACTCTCGTTTCTTTTCATTAGGGCTTTTGAATACCTAACTGCATTACCTAATATATACATATTTTCTTTCCAATTACACAACATAAATTCTTTAAAAAATATTTGCATTTCCTACTTAAAACAGGCTCTCGAATTTGGTTCACATTCTTTAAAAATAAATATATATTACTCCAATTAAACGACTGAAAGGCATCAATCTTCGTCATTTTTTAATTCATTACACTGTAAAGAGTAAAAAATTTCACAATTGTGAAGTCATTTACAAAGAATCAACAAATTATAAGATATAATATAAATAATCGTAACGAAAAGATACTGATAAATAGAATAAATTTTTTTTTACTAATTTCTGTCATTTGTCTGAGATGAGGTGATATTAGGTATGCAATATAAAAATTTAAATAACAAACAAATGTCTGTCTCTAATTTAAAAAAATATTTAAAAATGCACATTTTATAAATGCTAATTTGGGGCCATAGATTTTCCCCTAATTATACCAGGAAAAAAAAGGTAGACCAAAATATTTTTAATTCTAAATTTATTTAAAACTATTTAGATAATTTTTTTTTTCGATTCCATTCATGCTTCAATTTTACATACTTAAATCCACTGTTATATGTGAATTGTAAATTTTCTGTGTGAACTAAACATAGTGACTTCCTCTAAGTAAACATTAAATGTCGCCTATCCGGTAGAGTGGTTAGCGACGCTGGCTGCTGTGCCGTAGGGCCTGGGTTTGAATCCCGAAGAAGACATGGATGTTTGTAAATGTATAGTGCCTTCGCGGCATGGGGGTCGAGCCGCAAGTCCTCTCGTGTGGTTGGTGGAAGGGGAAGAGAGGTGGGAAAACCCCTGACCACTCCCAGGGTGTTCTCCCTCAAAATTGGGGGGGGGGTCTTCTTTTGAGAATTTTTAAATTTTGCCGATTATCTCTAGAAATACAGGAAAATAAAAGTACAGCGTGGATACATAGAGTGAGCAAGTGACTTGCTATCTGCGTTCTAATATCCGAGAAATTGACCACTACGATAGCGGAGGCCTGATGGCCGATAGGTATCACGATTTATGGCCGCTCACACCTCTGTCTCTGAAAAAGGCACTGGGGGTGTGTTGGTAGAAGGATGAGGTCTTGGAGTTCTATGTTCGCCTTTTCACGGGTGCAGTTAGTAAGTCCTGATTTTATTTTAATATATGACAACGCAAAACACATAGAGTTCATTTGATCGATGAATTTCTGGAAAGTGAGAATATTCACCGAATAAAGTGGCCAGTTATCTACAGAGCTCATCCGTATAGAGAATGTCTGGAATGCTCTGAGAAGGACAATTGCAACTCGCAAATCCTTACGAGAACTATCCAAGACTTGAAAAAGAGTTTCTGAATGAGTGTGATTATAATTGCCCCACGAACTCATAAACTCCCTTATTTCCGGTATAAAATCACGGTGTGAGACATGTTTATCTGATAGAGAGAACCATGCCCCCTATTAAATAATTTTTTTCCTTATATTATTCTGCAACTGCTGTTTCATTCCTTCTTACTTTAATGAGTGTTACCCACGATCGTGCAGGTGTATTTTATCTGTTAAACAGTTTGTGACAGATATATCCACGTCCTTTCTTTAACATAATCCTCTCGGGAAATCTTTAGTCAATCAATTCAAGTTTACTCGCAACCACACCTGAAGAAGCACACCTAATAATACAGATTAGGCCGGATATATATAGTCTAGGTTTTCAATCTAGTGATATAGACATAAAGATTGTAAGGAAAAGAACAGTTTGCTACTGATCCGGAATTACACTATTTTCTAACGCATTTCAGATATTAGATAGATGGAAGAATTAAAGTGTAGATTGGTCACTAAAGATTAATTATTGCTCAAATATTGGGGATAATAGATTTGATTCCGAAATAAGAGGAAGGATTCTCATAATCCGTACACCTCGTTATTTACTCTGATATTGCTTAGATTGAGAACATTTCTTCTCGTTTGAATTATTAGAATTGTGTTGATAATTTATGAGTTCAATAAATTAATATATTAACTGATATAGCTAGTCATCTTTCCCTTCCTCCAACATCTCTAGGTAGGACTGAGAGAATATCTCACCCCTTACAGGTTTTTTTTTTTTTTTTGCATTATATCAGCCCTATATACACTGGTGTCCAAAAGTTAAGCATAAATCGTAAAATGCGAAAAACATGGAATAAATATTCGTAAAATGATTCCAAATTTCTTGCGGATATTAATTGGGTAAAGAAGAAACATAGGGTTTATGCAAAAATTTTCAGTCGACTACGTCCTGCGCGAAACACCGGCGCACGTCGGAACGCGGAGAAACCGATTCACGCAGCATAGGCAGTTCAGACAAGTTTCGTGCAACTGCTGTGTGAAGGAACGTTGTTAACCATCAAACAAGGTCAATGATGGCACAAAGACGCCAATTGGACGTGTTTACGAAAGGAAGAATCGTTGGAGTGCTGGAATCCTCACGATCACAAACCGAAGTGTCTCGAATTCTAAATGTGGACCAGTCTGTGATCTCTAGACTGTGGCAGAGGTTTCAAAGAACGGGAGATGTTACCTGACAACCAGGATCAATTCGACCAAGATTCACAACCCCTCACCAAGACCGATATCTGGTAATAAGTGTGCGACGTCAGAGGGGCAGTACTGCCAGAGCACTAGGTTCGGCACTCACAGTCGCCACAGGAATACGAATTTAGAGACAAACTGTTTACAGGAGACTCAATCATGCTGGCTTGTATGCCAGAAGACCAGCAGTTTTCATTCCCCTCCCGTCTGCACATAAACGCGCTCGTTTGAACTGGAGTTTGAAACATCAACATTGTAGTGTGGGAGCCAAAGTGATGTTCAGTGACGAGTCCCGGTTTAGTCTGAGTAGTGATTCTCTGCGGGTAATGATATGGAGAGAACGTGGAACACGTTTTGAACCAAGAAACGTAACGGAAAGACATCATTTTCCATCAGGGGGAGTAATGGTATGGGCAGGTATCATAATGGACGGCCACACAGACCTCCATTTCTTTGACACGGGGTCTCTGATTGCTCAAAGATACAGAGACGAAGTTCTTGAACCTTATGTTCGCTTGTTTCGAGGTGCTGTCGATCCTGACTTTATATTCATGGATGATAATGCGCCATATCAACGAGCGGTGCTAATTGATAACTTCCTTGAAACGGGAAACATCCAGCGCATGTCGTGGCCTGCGAACTCCCCTGATTTAAATCCTATCTAGCATGTATGGGATATGCTCTGGAGACAAATTTCAGCCCTTTCGCACCCACCCAGCTCTGTTACAGAACTGAAGAGAACTGAAGCTCTCCAAGGATCTTGGAACCGTTTGGGCCCACAACTCATTCATCATCTCATAGCAAGAATGGTAAATTGCTGTGAAGAGTGCCTGGCTGTCATAGGTGACCACACGCCTTATTAAAATGCAGCATCAGTATTTTATTTAATGTTTTCTTTCATTTTTTCTTTAAAGTGTGAATCCTTGCTATACTCAGTTTTCTTTCAAACTGCTACTTTGGATAATAAAATTAATTATTATCGTTCTTTTGATTTGCTTCCTTATTTTATAACCATTTTACACTCTCATACCCCGTTTCCCGCTATTCTGATTTACAGTTCCTTCTTTATTCACATAATTATCAATTATGATTACTTTTGGACACCAGTGTATATATATACAGGATGATTTTAAATTGTTTTTCAAATTAAGAGAGGTGATAGTATATATCCAGATGACCAATATTTACAAAGGAATATTTGGTCGTATTCCATTTTGAGAGGCAGAAAAGAGAAATATTACAATTCCAACCTCAACTTACAATATAGTTGTGAAAGCAAATGAATTGTGGTGGGAGTGTCCTACCTCGGACCCCACTCACGCAGCCCGGCAAGTCTCTAAGTGTGGGAATAAACATATCATCACCAACAAACGCTATAATAACAAATATATTTATTCAAGACTGACAAACACTTAAACAATCACAAGCTTAACTATAAGTAGAAACCTAGGAGTGATTCCCAAAACGACGATTAATCCTAATACTCAATTCTAAGCAAATCCGACTACCAGAAATGGACAAGGAGAACTGTCAGTAACTGACCTCAGGTCGGTACTGAATCTACTATATTCAATTCTCAATCTGATAATTTACTTTTATAATTTATACCTTTTAAACGCGCGCTAAGTTCGTGAAGTAATTCTCCGGTGTTACTTACGTGACAGCTTGGCACAGCTCTTTCTCTCATACATTTACAAAACCTAGACTTTATATAGTCAAACTAATTATCATATATCTATCTCGTGTTTTTCCTGAAAAGGCTGTGAAATAGTGTAAATGCTAGCCCAAAAGTTTCCCAAGAGGATTAGTTCGGAAATCTCGCGAATAGCCCCGTCACAGAATGAAGTCAGAAATTTCCTAATCAGATTTATTGTTTTGTAAAAAAATCACTGCAACTGCTTAAAATGCCGACCACACATCTCGTTGCTCATGATACACCGGAGATGGAAAGGCTAGTGCATCCTCTCGAAGGTTCCTGGTATCGTGTTTATTTTGCCCACGGCAACAAGAATTCTCGCCACGAGATCTTCAGCTGAGTCCACATACATCTTGTACCCTAAAGATTTCATATAACCCAAGAATAAAAAGTCCAGGGTGTTGAGGTCCATTGAACGGGGAGACCAAGCCACAGGTTCCCCTCGTCCAATCCATCATGCAGGATATGTGTCATTTAAGAATTTACCCACATTGACGTAAAAATGTGCTGGAGCTCCATCGTGCAGGAACCATATGTCGCTTTGGAAAGGGAGAAGACAAGCCTGCAATTAATTGGAAAGCACTTTTTCCAAGAAGATACGGTATGTCGCGCCGGCCAAACGGTCGGGAAAATTGTAAGGCCTACTAGGTAATCATTAAGGATACCTGCCCAGATGTTCCCGGAAAATTTCTAGTGATTAAGAGGGGTAATATAGTAGGGATTGCCGTTTCTATTTTCCTCTTTTCTTCGTCTCTGGATGGAATGCGGCCCAATGTTCCTGTGTAATTATTGATCGTCTGTATCTGGATGAGTACTATCACCCCTCTTAAATTGTAAAAACAATTTAGAATCACTCTGTATACAAGGGAGGATTCAAAAATTTCTAGACAGAGTTTATAACTATAAAGATATTAACAATTAAATTTCTGAAACTCATCCTACTTTGAAATAAGATTCTTGGAAAACAGCACACTTTTTCCACTGTTTGTAAAGGTCTTCGAAACATTTTTGAAATCCATTTTTAGCCAAATCATTTGAGGTGAGTCCTTCAGGGATAAATTCCAGATGCACAATGCCCTGGAAATCGAAGAACACCCCTAGCAGGATTTCCCTCTTAGAGCGGTTTTAGCGAGATTCCTGC
The DNA here is from genome assembly GCA_019973975.1 of Trichonephila clavata. Taxonomy (NCBI): domain Eukaryota; kingdom Metazoa; phylum Arthropoda; class Arachnida; order Araneae; family Nephilidae; genus Trichonephila; species Trichonephila clavata. The sequence goes on from BMAO01031269.1 coordinate 43,710, forward strand.
TTGTCAATGCTCTCTTCGACTGTGGGTCGAGGCCGCGGTAGCCAAGTGGTCTAGGCATCGGATCATGGCTAGCGTGTCATGAGTTCGATCCCAGTACCACTAAAGACCCGCCGTGTAGGAGAGCGATGCACGTTAAATCTGTCGAGAGCTCAAAAGTCCTCCCGTTGGTGTGGTGTGGTAGTTAGGAGAGGGGGTGCCAGCTCAGGTGTCGTCCGTGTCACTTGACCATAGTTCAAAATTACGCTGACCGTCGCCAAAAGCCCTCGTGTAGCTAAAACAGTGCGACGTTAATATTCACTCGCTCGACTGTGGGCCAAATAAAAAAAACTACCTCTCGTATTCAGAAACATTCTGCTATGTAGGGAAGGATGTTTCACAACATCCGAGATGATGTCCCCCGCCATTTCCAATCAAATTTCCTTTTGATCTTCGTTTAATAAGCGAAGAACAATGTGTTGACACACCCTGTGCATTGTAAGCACCTTAGACAATATCCGTCTCCATGTAGCCTTGGTTATCCCAACTTATTCTCCTATATGCGCTATAGTTTGAAGCATGAGCATATGACTCGCCACATAAATCTTCTCGATGTTGCGGTGGTGAGGAAAGTCTGCGGACGTCCAGAGGGTTTGTCATTTCCGACACATTACTTGCCTTCTCTGAAATGCCAATGCCACCCAAAAACTTAAGTTCGCGATATTGTGTCACTGGCATACTCATGCCTCAACATTTCATACGTCTCTTCAGCACTCTTTTTCAAGCGAACACAAAATTTGATAATAGTTCTCTGCTTAACAAACGCCATTTTTTTTCAATTACCGTTTACTAAATACACCTGTCAACAAAATAGGTTGCCGAGGGGAGCCACCAACCACGAAATTTGAGACACACCGCTTTTAGAAAAGGGGGAGATTGCAGTAACACAGAAAAGGTATCGTAGTTGTACTATTGCAAAGAATTCTAAAATTAAAGGCTCAGTCCGAAAACTTTTGGATCCTACTTCGTATATGCACTGACATATGGAAAATATTCCTACACTAAGAAAAAATTATTGTTGTGTAATATTAAGGTAAGTCGGTACCCCTATCCCGCTAATGTTAAATTGAGCATTTTTATGTGCCTTTTTCTCATAAAATATTAATGTACAGACTTAAATTTTTTTTCTTTATATTAATTAGACTTTTTTATTTAAACTGAAGTGAGCTTTTTCAAATATATTGTTTAGTTTTTTCAAAAACTTTCATCGTAATGTATCAGTATGAATTTTTTGAAAAATGTCATTTTTTTTCACGATAACTGATTTTTAATAAATATTATCAGTACATTAATAAAAGTTCACTTCAGTATATATATTAACATATCAGTAATATCCAGTGAAGATTGCAAGTGCTTCCGTTTATTAGGTTCTGAGAAAATGGTACACGCATTTTTAAAAACTCCGTTTTGAGATAATTGCATTTTTATTATAAAATGTCAATTCATCAAAAAAATTATGAATTACAATCTGTAGTTGCACTATTTTTTTAAATATTAGCTTATTCTCAATAACTTCTAAGACTTTTTACTTATTTCTTTTACTTAGATTTCTCAGAAAATACATGTATAGCATTTTTCACTTTTAATCTATCGAGATATTTTATAGCATTTGCATCATTTTTCTCAAATTATGCATAAATTTTTGAAGAATTTTTAGATCTGATACATTACTGTCCATCCAAGTTGACTATAAGTATCATAAATACCATGTAAAAATGTGTCAATACATGAAAATATGGCTTTGGTAATACATCATTATACGACATTTCGAAAATTTTCATTACTGTTTTATAAATTCACATGTAAACACAATTTCTTAAAGTATCAGAATTAAAAGAATTCTTAAAATATTACATAAATGGTATCCAAAACAACAAGAAAACTGATTTTATGTTTTTAAACATGAAATTTGTGTATTTTTTGTATGTAACAAGTTTTGTGCAACGAAAAAGGGCATTGCATTTTGGGATATATTTATGTACCTTTTACTAAGAATCTATTGAAAACAAAGCTTAAAAATTTATGTGTGCATTAAATTAACATTTATCTTTATACAGAAGTGAAATTTTTTTTAAAAATTGATCAGCCTGTTTAAAAATGTAATTTTTATACAGTAGAATAATGAATTTTATAAAAATTTTCCTTTTCTATGTTACAACATCTGCTTTTTAGCTAAATGTCTGAGGAGTATCTCAAAAATTTCACTTCAGTATACACAATATATATAAAATATAAAATAAAAAATTCCAGTTCATGCATATAATAAACTTATAGAAAAAGAAGACACAAATTAAGAAATATAATACATGAATATATGACATTTCGAAAAGTTTCACTAGAGCTTTGTATATTCACATGTAAACACAATTTCTTAAAGTATCAGAATTAAAAAGTTTCTTTAAATATTACATAAATGATATCCAAAACAACAAGAAAACGGTTTTTATGTTTTTAAACATGAAATTTATGTAATTTTATGTGCATAACAAGCTTTACAGGTAACGACAAAAATCCTCCCGTATCATCACATATATATGTGTTCTTTTTCTCAGAAACTGTTAAATATTAAGACTTCTGATTTAGTCTGAATATCAATTAGACTTTAGTATTTATGCTGAAGTGAGATATTTCAAATATAATGTTAAGTTTTTTCAAAACCATGCAACATAAAAATAAAACTATGAATTTCTTGAAAATTTTCATTTTTTTTCTACGATAAATGCTTTATGTTAAATTATTTTGGGAAAATTTATAAAGGCACACTTCAGTGTACATGGTTATGTTCAGTGTACATATGAGTTATGTTTTACTGAAATTTTATGAGCATCCTTGCATTATTTTCTGAGAAAAAAGAACATAAATTTTTATAAACAAACTTTTTGAAAAATGCATTTTTAACATGAAATGTCACTTTATCACAAAAATTATGACTTCCAACATGTATTTGCCACATTTTATTCAACATTAGCATCAAGTCAATATATTTTACGTAAAAAAAGCATCAAAAATGTTTTCAAATTGTCAGAAAATAAATACATAACATTTTTCAGTTTTTGTTTAGCGAGATATTTTGTAAAATTTACATCTATTATCACAAAATCGCTATAAATTTTAGAAGAATTTGTAGCATTTATGTATTACAAATATCAAAGTAGAGCAAATATCATCATAAATATAATGAGAAAAAATTTATCTATATGGTTTTGGTGTGCATTTGAAAAAACATGATTTTACGTCATTTCGATAGTTTTCATATGTGTTCTGTGTGTTCACATGCAAACATAAGTTTCTAAGACTTTTAAATTTCAAAAGTTTCTCTAAACTGTACACATGATTTCTTAAACAGCAAAAATAAAAATGTTTTTATGTTTTTAAACATGATATTTAGGTATTTTTATGTATTTAACCAGCTTCTTGCAACGACAAATGGTATTACACATCTGAATTTTTGTATGTACAATTCATTCAGAAACTTTTGAATATTTAAGTTTAAAAACTTGTCTGTACAGTTAAGTAACATTTATATTTATACTGAAGTGATATTTTTTTTAAAAAAATTAGTTTTTTTTAAAAAACAGACTTATTTATCATCACGAATTTATTCAAAGTTGTTTGTTTTTTTGACACATGTGCTCTTAGCTAAATGTTTTTTTTTTTGTAATATTTTCAAAATATCACTTCAGTATCCACAAGAATGCATAAGGAATATATAATGTAAATTTGCAGCTTTTTTTTCACATACAGTAAATTTAGAAAAATTTTATTTTTTTAAAAAGTAATTTTAAAATTATAAATTATGAAAATAGTAGTTTTGAAAAAAATCATACCTTGTGAAAGTAAATATTTAAATACTAAGAAATAATAATTTAAAACTCTTGGAAACATGTTGTAACTTGAAATTCCGCCACCAAACTAATGCAGTTAATCGAACAGTCAACTGTTATCTAAAGTTAATTGCGTTTGAATAAACAAAAAGAAGGCTTTGCAATTGTTTCAGGATATTTAAAAGGCAAATATCTGTCAAAAGGGGCGTGGCCCACCAGTTGATAATTTTTTAAAAGTCATTTTGACATAGTTCTAATTGAAAATATGGCATAAATGTTATATCCCTAGAAAGGTAATGAAATACAGATTTCAGAAATATCAAAAACTCAAAATCGATCATTCCATGATTTTTACCCTACTGACCTTCCTTAATTTACACAAAGTAGTGTCACGTTACTATGTTTAATTAATAAAATTTTCGAGAACGCGCAGGTTGATTTCACCACAAAATGCATTTAAAATTTGAAATGCTGTTACGTAAGTAGCCGGTATAGTCTCCAGAATTTTGGATGAAAACCTACAAGAGCATGTGTGCATTATGTCATACAGGTGTTGCATGTAACTGTGGTACGAAGTTTCCATGCTTGTTGTACTTGTTGTGTGAATACTCGAACCGTCTGTAGATGATGCTGGAGTACGTATGGTTGCACGTATGTGATATCTAATGATATCATGTACGGGCTCAATTGGAGACATATATGTTGGTCTCGCAGGCCAAAGTAACTTGTTAACACTCTGTAGAGCACGTTGCGTTACAACAGCAGTGCGAGAGCAAACTTTATCCTTTTGAAAAACTTTCCTTTGAATGCTGCTCATGAATGGTAGTACTAAAGATTGAATTACCAGTTTTGCAGTCAGTGTGTTTGGGATAACCACGAGAGGGCTACTGCTGTCATAGGAATTTGCTCCTTGGATCTTAACTGTAGATGTACGTCCAGTGTGTATAGGTCGCAGACAGTTTATTTTCAGGTTTTCCAAAGACCTTCTAACAAACACAAGGCCATCACTGGCACCATAGCAAAACCTGCTATCATCAGAAAGCACGACGGATCTCCTCTCTGTTCGCCAATGAATTCTAGCTCGACATCACTGGCGTCGCAAACGGCAATGGCTTGAAGTCAGTAGAATCCACATTACAGGACGGCTGGTTCAAAGCTGTTCTTGAAATAATCCAGTTCTAACAGTTTGTTGTGTCACTGTGGTACCAACTGCAGGTCAAATTACTTTCACAGACGCAGTACGATGTCCCATGGCCGTACTTCGAGTACGACGGTCTTCCTTCTCAGTAGTACCACGTAAACACTCGGAAATCTGTCTCCTTGAGACAGTACCATCCCTTGAGTACTGCTCCCAACAATCATGCACAGTGGATACATTCTGTGGCAAAGTCTTTCTGCAATATTATGGAAAGAATATCCACCTTCTCGTAGCCCTATTACACGTTCTCGTTCAAATTCGGTGAGCTGTTGATGATTCGATCGTCATCTTTTGAAAAGCATTATTTGCTAACGTCAACTCAATACGTCAAATTTCACAGACAAATAATGATCACGAACTTTACAGCACACATTTAAAATACCCCCGATTTACAAGTTATGAGGTGCACTACTAGCGACACTCTTAAGAGAGAAATTTGAATCGATGTAAATTTTTAGATGTATAAACACGTCTACCAGATTTCTTTTATCTAAGACAAATCTTTTCTCCTGTTGGAATTTTTTTCAGTCATTGTATATACACAGGGTGATTGTAAATAGTTTTTACATTCACCCTGAGTTTCAAAGTGTTATATATATGTATATGTTCAAAATTTTTCATGAAAATGAATTCTGTTGTTCTGTAGATAATCGACAAAACCTTAAGATGTTCTTAATTTGGAACACCAGTGTATGTACCACTGCACAAGATAAAAAAAATTGGTATTTAATATTAGTAGAAGGAAAAAAAAGATAGTATGATTCCTACTTTATTGCATTAGCATTTTCAGAGTGTTACTAGAACTCTAAGTTATGTTCAAAAGGTTTTATACCCCGTCCCCATCATGTTTACTTCAATGCTTGCAGGATTATAGTTTGCTTTTTCATTAGAGCGGAACACTCGACATGTAGTCCATTGATGTTAAGAACCAGAACGTATCCTTAGGGAAAGAAATAAATGGTGCAACGTTCTCTTGACGGATGAGTCCATCTCTAGTATACTAATTTATAATCTGCAGCTTGACATTTGTGTATGAAATCCTTCTGATTTCAGAGAAAGCAAGTAATCAAATGACTACATCTTTCAATGACTTAAGTGACCTGTACAACTGTCCGGAATAACTCCTCGATATAGCTGAGAATTAAAAGAATTTTTTATTTATTTATTTACTCGGGAGAATCAAGCCCAGCCAAAGGGTTTCGAGCTGTGTATCGACCCTCCGAGATGTTACTTCATTAATGTACTAAGCAAAATAAATATACAAAATGACCCCGAATGAGGCACCCTCCCCACAAAATTCTTGAGAATAGGGGGAATAATACAGTATAAATACTGTAAAATTTTGTATAACAGTGCAAATACAAAAAAAGAAAAAACACAATGCAACACAAACACACATGCAGACGCTGTCTAACTAATGAGACAGGAAAAACCTTGACGGCGTTATAAGGATGAGATCTCAGGTTTATTTAGGTTTCTTAGGCAAAAGATATCTGGGATGAATTCCGTCTTAAAGATACTCTTCGAGCCTCATTAAGTTCGATTAATGGAGATATCTTTTTTTAGACAAGAGAATCCTTCAAATAGTTTAATCGGTACATTTCTTATACATAAACCCATTTCAACATATTTGAGACACTTGGAAGAAGGATTGTAGATTATTTATCGCTCCTCTCAATAAAAGAGCAACCGCAATTAATACAATATCAGTTCATTTTTAAATCAATTGATGGAGATAATACCCCAATTCTTCTTTGGTAATCTCAATGATTTAATATCTTATTGATGCACGACATTACTATTTTTTAGCAGAAATCATTCATCGCATTAAGAAACTCGTTTCCTTTCAAAAATAAAACTTTTTTGCTATTTGCTCATGTGTACGCATGACGTGTACGCCAAAAAATGTAATGTACTGAAATTAATTATTTTCAAACCTTCTCTCCTATTTTACACCTTGGAAACCATGTATAAATCAACAGCATTAGCCGTATAACCTTAGTTTATGTTTAAAATCAGAATATCCTTCAGTTATATTAAACATTTTATTTGAGAAAGGCAAGCGTTTATTTTAAAAAAATTCAATCGAACAATGAGGCTAAATTTTTTCTGCACTTAAAAGGGGATATGGTAAGCCTTAATTTTATTTATTTAAGTACTTGAAGATTATATTTTTGCATTTCTCATAATGTTTCCATTCAAGAAAATGAAGCGAGATGAAGTTTTGCACATATTCACACAATTTTAAAAAATTAAATTTTTTTAAAAAAATTTAGAAAATTAAAAAATATTACTGTTTTTTTTATTTATTAATATTTTGGCCTGAAATTTATTTGTGATATTCTTAAAGATGTTTAAAACAACTTGAAGAATGTTTTTTTTCAATAACTTAAAGGAAAAAAATAAAATGTTGATATATGTGCTAAAATTCAATAAAAAAGCCAACATCTCCTACATTAAAATTTTTTTTAAGAAAAGTATTGAGTTTACAGCAAAGTGGATCCCAAAATTCTATTAATTGCATTATATACGAGTATAACATACAGAAAAAAATGGAAGTGATTGGTAAATAATAGTTGAAGGAGTTGCAATTTAAATGCACTAATGCAATGTTAACCAAACTTTTTATTGCGGTGGACCGGTTGACATTTAAAAATTTTACCATGGACCACTAGAAGGGGGCATTGATTACCAATATATTAGATAATTGTGATACAATAAATTTAATTTCAGTTTTTTTAAACATGCCTTCAATACAAAACACATTTACTCCAAAAAAAAGAATATAAAGACTCCCTTTAAGCAATACACTACAGTAAGTAAAAAAGAAATATTCTAATGCTTCTGGGGAGGCTCAATATCATTTAATCCATGGATCGGTACTTATCCGTGGCCCGGGGTTGGGGACCACTTCACTAATGTATCGAAAAAACACAAACTGAGAAAACAATTTTAAAGCTTATAAATCTGAAATAAAAAAATTATTGTAAGCTCAAATTTAAAATACCACTGAAGAAATAAGCTATACATTTTTCTTAAAAAAATTGCGTTTCATATCATTTCAATCCATTTTTCTTCAAAATTATCACTTTTTAAAAAGTATTAATTGCACAAAATAACTCAAGAAAAATGTAAGAAAAAGGTAAACAAATTCTGCCTTATAATAGAAATTTTAAAGTTTTTTCCCCACATAATATTAAAATAGGATATTTGTATGAAAAATTTATGATTGACAATAATAAAAACTGAAATTATGAAATTTTTAATATAAAATGCTTTAATTAAAAAATTTTACTTGCACACATTTCACAAAGAAAAAACATTGCCTTATTGTAATGCCTCAGAAATGCCCAGCTTTATATGTAACACTTTCCTTTTTTATAGTTATTACTTCTCTTTTTAAAATATTTTTAAATCTTGTTTTATCTAAGAAGGAGGCGTGGTCAAATTGCCTAATTTGTTGTTTTTTTTTCATTTTTCAAATGAAGTTTTCCCCATCTTCTAATTTTCAAGAATACAAAAGCGATGTATGAATCAAAAGATAATAATAAAATGAATATGACTAAATAGAAATATTTAAAAAATGATATTTTGGTTATTTTTAGGGTACCAAGTCACCTTAAATTTTTTACACCAAAAAAATTATTTGAAATACCATTTATTTAAAAAGACAACACACTTATTCCAACTGATTTCGAAAATCTCAATCAGGGCGTAACTTGTAGTATGAGATTGAAACAGTACCAGCAGAGCTTCGGGCATTTCAAAGTTCACTAATAATAATGATCATTTAAATTATCAGGATGAGGGACGATTCAGCAAATCGTAACTTATGAAGTTAAAACTGTTCCGATGGTGGATCGAAAATTACGATGTTTACATTATAAAATTAAGTCCGTTTCGATGATTGGTGCTTTAACGTGCGATTTGGAAATTTCGAATGTTTATTGCTTACTGGCTGTACAAGAAATCAATATTTGGTAAACATTCGTCAAACGATTAACTTATAATTTCTTTGCATAATGTAAATAAATAGTAAATATTGACTTTTAAATGTTAAAACATCCGTTTTAATTTTTTTTTTTAAAAAAAAGAATCATATGAAATAAAATTTTAAAAAGTTATTTCATTTTCCTATTAAAACAAACATTTTCTGGATCCCCATTAAATATGTAAAAAAAAAAAAAAATATACAAAATAAATTATTCTAAAGAAATTATTAAATATTAAACATTTGTATGATCTAAAAGTTTTTACATTAATACAATGGAAAAAACTAAAATTTTAGTTACAGAATAATTATTATTTTTTTAAATTAATTCTAGCATGTCCATTTATGGCTGATTCTATTTACTTTTGTCAATTCTTGCAAAAACAATTCAAGTTCTTTTTCTTAGGTAATTCAAGAGCTATCGAGTCCTCATTTGGCATTACCATGCTGATCTGAAGAGTATTTATTTATTAAGGCTTTATTATTGTTGAATAGTATTTATTTGGTATTTCGGAGAAGGTGAAACAGGCCTACTTCTATAAAATTATACTTAAGTGAAAAGTTGCACGGTATAACTTTTATTCCATGCAATTCAACTTATTCTTTTCTACACCAATATTACTTTAAATTTCTCCTATATCTTCCTTTTAATTAGTAGAAGTAAGTAACGTTTTTACAAAGATTGTATTGGTTTAAATATTTATTAAATCCTTTTACCAAATTTAGTATTGCTTTTAGCAGCATTAGAATAAGGAGCGTATTTTTGAAATCTTAAGACCAATGGCTGGTAGAAATTAATTTGCCTTTAATTTCAGTTACAGGTCTCTTTTTTTTTTCTTTAATTTTTCTTTCGTGAGAAGAGAGGATCATTCTTACAAGAGTTTTATGTACAAAGACAAAAAATACACTCATAGACAGAAAAAAAGTTGTATCAAGAAAAAGTTATCTAATTGCGTCACAAATTTCGTATGAAATACACTTCAAATAATTAAATTTTAGTGATCAATGGATTCTTAGCTAAAGATCAAGAGGATCGCATCTAGAATAAATTTCAAATCTAAATCACAGCATTCATTTGAATTCGATTCTGTCTGCTCTCTTAGACTGCAACAATACTTCGCATGTATCATACAATATACTTCGCATGCATCGCTTTTTCAGCGAAAAATTTCTCTAAAGAAGCAATAGAACTCTTAAATTTGCAAATGGCTCAACATTCACGTCTGAACAATATCATTATTAGAGAAGATTCACATGAATGTTTAAGAAAAATTTCAAGAAGGCAGTTGTAAAAGAGACAGCAAAATGACTTTTCAATGTAACATCAATGAGATGCTTCTTCAATAATCAGTGTTTTCCAAACTCCCCGTATTCAATCATAATTTTCATCGCTCCCCATACAATAACCATGTATTGAATTATGCTACACTTTAACACTAAAGCTACAATACGACTTTATCCTCTTAATTGTCACCGGCGTATATAAACGTCTGGCTCAGCCAAAGTTTTAATTTCCCCGTACGTATAAATACGTCTTTCCAAAATACAATATTTTCTCTGCACTGCATTCATAAAATTATTCTGAAGGTTTGGAATGCAATAAAAGGAACTTTGCAATGTTTTCGAAGGATTTACCTATTTTAGAGGATTTTTTTATGTTATCATTTTTTCCCTTCACCCAATACATCACAGTGCGAATTTAAAAATCACTCACTCATTTTGCAGTTCTTTCGTTGCAATTTTTTAGTCCCCGGAAACGAAAATGTAGCCTTTTTAAAGATAGTTGTATGTTGAAAAAAGACAGAAAAGTAGAAATTTTTAAATTTCAAAATTTCACTACTATTTTAAATATTGAAGTAAAATTGTGAGGATTTTTTGAAATATTCGACACACGGGGAAAATGTTTCATGCAATTATCTTTATAAAAGAAGAAATTATTAAATGATTGTTTTAAGTATTTTGAGTGTTTTATTAAAATTTGTTTCGAATGCATAACATACTGTCATGGAAATTCACCTTCCTTTATCAAAGTTCCTGGTATGTGTGTGATTCCTTTATATTAACGTCACTACAATTCCCTTTTTCGAAAAAAAGAAATATGTTCCAGATCTCACTAATGTCAAACAGGTTTTAGTTCTCTTTCTACAGCACGGTGTTACAGTGGCTTTTTTGAGTGCAGAACTATTTTCCCCCTGACTCTTCCCTCAGATAAAAGATTTACTTCAAGTTTCTATTCATGACATATCAAAAACAACATTGCTTTAGTAAAAAAATAATAAATTTAAACAATAAAAAGAAAACTATTTTGATGCTTGAGTAAAAAAAAGTCATCATTTTTTAATAATAGATAATTTTTAGGAATCTAAAATAATAAAATAATTTTCAGGTTTTCATTAATCAATCAATCGCGACTTACAGTTAGCTTAAAAATGTCTCTAGAACGTATTTTTATCCAAAATAATAGGCGATATACTTTTTATTAACAAATAATTAATTTAATGAAATAATAGAAATATTCATTTGATTTTAAAAAAATATATTAATTTAAATCCACATTATCTATAAATAATAATAAAAAAAATTCTACAGATAGCTCTTGAAACGTTTGGATGTTTGATTAAACATATGTAAGTGCTAAGAAAAACACTATGTGAAAAAACTAGTTATAAGTACACATTCACTGAAAAAATCATTCAAAAAGAAAATAATACTATCTGATAAAAACATTTAATTTTTTTATTTTAATTTTAGTTTTTCATTCGACACTGTGTTAATTAAATTATTTAAGCACGTATCTGAAGAAAAAAGATTTTTTTTTATACAAAAATAACTTATTAATTATTTTATGATAAAATTGATTTAAAATGTTCATAAGCCTTTATTTACATATTCACAGTATAAAATTCAAAAAGAAAATAATACATGTGATAGAAAATATATTTCAGAATATTTCCTTTTTTATGATATATTTTTCTTATATTCCACTGTTTTTCAATAAAGCAATCTAAGAATAAAAAAAAACTATTGGTTGTGTCCTGCGCCAAATGATATAAGGGAAGTCCCCTTTTTACTACGTCAACGAAAGACTCAAAACAACCGCAACCTTTCACGTCTTCCGAACAGAAAGCAAACGCAAAGTGAATGACCTTGACGTAATTGAGAATTTTTTTTAACTTTTCATTTATTCTTTTTTTGAGAGCTTAACTTTTACGTTAATGACTTGAGTATGGTTGAAAATTTCGAGGTCCGTCTCCAAAAACCATCGAATAGGCAAACAGTGCGAATTTAAAAATCACCCACTCACTTTCCAATTATTTCGTTGCAATTTTTTATTGCCCAGAAACAAAACTGTAGCATTTTTAAAAATAGTTGTGTGCTGAAAAAAAGACAGGAAGTATAAATTTTTCAAATTACAAAATTTCACTACTATTTTAATTTTTGAAGTAAAATTGTGAGAATTTTTTGAAATATTTGACACGGGGGAAAAAGGTTTCATGCAATTACCTTTATAAAAGAAGAAATTATTAAATGATTGATTTAAGTATTTTGAGTGTTTTATTAAAATTAGTTCAAAAAAGTTTTTGGCTTTTTTTTGAAAATCACTGATTCTAAAAGTTTTAAAAATCCTTTTTATTTAAAAGTAACAATGTTGATTAATTTTAGAACAAAATCATAAAATATGCAAATAATCTTTGTTTTCTAAAAAAAAAAGTTTTTTTTTTAAATTAAAAAAAAAGAGATAGTTTTCGGCATTTTATTTTTTTAATCACTGAATCTAAATATCAATGAAGTTTTTAAAAATCATTTTCTTTTAAATTCATCGATATTAATAAAATACAAAACTATAACTTATTTATATTTTTACATTAAAATTGATTAAAAATGTTCATTTAGCAATTAATTGTGACATTCCGTTTGCTTAAATAATGGCAGCACTGAAAATTTACGTTGGAATAGGAATTGTTGAAAAAGATAGAAATTACTTTGAATGATTAAAAATCAGAAAACAACTTTTTGAAGGCAAAAAAAAAAAAAAGGAAAAGTACATTAAAATAACAGAGGATCATGTTAAAATAAGTATTTATCAATAAAATTAATTTACGTGGGAAAAATTAGCAGAAAAGAAAAAAAAAGATCCCCGGATTCGAACTCGCAGCGACACGATCCGCTCTACGGTGTAGCGGAAGCGACGCGCTATCCAACTGAGTTACACAGACCGGAAGCGAAAAATTAAAATAGACATGAATAATGAATGGGAGGTTCAAATTGAAATTAATTTTTAATTGGAGGGAATCCACAGGATATTCGCATAACGATTGAAATATTTCGATTGAAGTTTACATTTAAATGTATTGCAAAAAATGTATTGATTTTTGATATTTTAATAAAAAGCAATTAATAATAAAGAATATATAATATGAACATAGCTTTTTTTTTCTAAGGAAGTTAAGCAAAAAAAGTTTCGAAATGG